>SNQN01001594.1:36660-76397 GCA_008642245.1 Bassia scoparia | reverse complement strand
GGGGGGGGTTTGGGAGAAAAGGGGATTCTATTCTCAAACAAAAACAACTCGATTACAATCCGAGGTCTAGTAAACCAACCAAGAAAAGCAGGCTCTAACTTGCTTCTTAATTTTACAGATACTTAATTTGCATCTGCTATTTATGGCTATGTTTGATAATTGTCATGTATGGGTTGAAGCATAGGAGCGTAAATATTAGGGCAGTGAAGCACTGGTATAGGCAGATCTTAAAAGGCTTACCCTTTTTACATACCCATGACTCACCAGTGATTCATAGAGATCTAAAGTGTGATAATATCTTTTTAAATGGTAATCAAGGTGAAGTTCAGATTGGTGACTTTGGCTCAGCGGCTATTCTCACTCTGGAAGTCTCATGCTGCTCATCATTGTGTTGATATGCTTTCATCATATTTTTTTACTTTTTGTCTTTTGGAAATATGGTGTTACTCTTACTCAGTTAATAATAGCTCTTTGCAGCTTGTCTGTTCTAGGAACCTTCTGTGATTGTATTGTTTAAGGACTATGGTTGTAGACTTGTGACCTCTTTACTGCCCCAAAAGGCGTATCGTGACTCTTGGATGTTTTTGGATTATAGGCTAATATGGATGTTTCCTTTAAAATGTGGATTGTAATTTTTTAATGTTTTTGCAGAGGTATTTTATTATTTCAAAGTGAAAGGGAGATGCAAAAGAAGATTAAGTTGAACATTAGGTGGTTGCAAATAAAGGTAAACTAATTATGAACACTAGGTGGTCTTTCTCTATTACTTTATCTTTTTAGTCAATTTATTTGTGGTCGCTTACTAATTATGAATATTTTTCTTGCAGTATTTTTTCGATATCAAAAGTTATGGGCAACGAGAAATCGATGAAGTGAGAGTTGAACTGGAGCGTCAGATTTTTCTCCTAGTTTGATCTTTGATGGTTATTGTGGCTTATACTAAGTTTTTTTTTGTAATGAAAGTTTTTAATTGTTGGGTTATTTTATTTTATTTTGTTTTGTTTAGGTTTTTTTGTACAGATTGAATTTTGTTCAGAAATTTTGTACAGATTGAATTTAATTTTTAACAGGTTGAATTTTATCCAAATTAAAAATTTGGATTCTATGTATGAATTTTTGGTAATATTAATAAAGTAAATACTTTTTAGTATGAGATTGTAAGATTGAATCGCTACATATATATATATATACAGCCAAAATGATTTTTTTTAATTTCAAACTATCAATTTAAAGCGCTTCAAAAGAAAACACTTTTAAAATACAAGAAACAACCGTCAAAATTTTGGCGCCAAAGTACACTATTTACAGCTCTTATTAGAAGCGCTTCTAATCCTTTAAAAGCGGTATACTTAATGAAAGCGCTTATGGAAAGCGCTTTAATTTCTTTCCCAGCGCCCCCATATAAAAGAGCCTATGGAAACACTTTTAATAAGCATTTCCAACGCTTTAAAAAGCTCGTTTTGGCGTAGTGGAACACTAACAAACTTCATAACAATCCTCAACAGTAAAAATTTCCCACATTTATTCCTCAATATCCACGAATATAGACCAAGACACAAATAGATAATTTATTTGTGACTACCAAACAATTCCATGGACGTTTCCTATTCATGCCTTTAAGTTCTCAAACACCCTCAAGCATACAAAAAACATCAAGAAAGGGTTCTGCACGTAGTACGTACCTTGAAAAGAAAACAATCCAGCTATGTGTTTTTCACTTCAACAATAACTCAAGGAGAATTTCCTCCTACAACCAAATAGAAATTAATCATTATTGATTCCTAACACAAGATTACAGCAATACATATTCCCTTGAAACCCCATAAAACTTTTAAAAATCAACCTCGAACATGTTTTAAAGATTAACTTCAACGCTTATACAATAAACCATTCATTTATTTCTGTAAAAACTTTAAAAGCCATAATTTTAAATGGTTAAAATMACTTTGAATATGTTTAATAACTCTGAAAATATCATAATYAACTTGTATTTTYGTGCCAAATATTTTTAATTAATTTTAATAACAAAACATATTTTGTAATCGRAAATTGTCAATCTGATGTAATAATTTATTAAAATACTAAAACTATACGAACATTTATGAAACTTTTATACAGAGTTTCTAATTGTATACAGAATATTCACACAAATTTTCGTAAATTATACATGAACAGAAAAATAAGTAAAAATCAAGAACCGAATCAGATTTACAAATTATAGTCCATTCGAAAATGAATTTATTAAAATCGTAAATCTGCTTGGAAAATTCTAAACATTTTACACAAGGTGTAGAATATCATAGAGAACACTCGACAAAAATTTCGTAAATTATTGAAAAACTGAAAAATAATGAAAAATCAAAAATCGAACCTGAAACCTGAAAACTGTCGATTAAAAAACGTTTTTTTTTAAATAGTAAACATGTTTTGAAAATTCTGAAAATGTTACTCAAATTGTATATTAGTATGAACATTACTAGACCAAAGTTTTGTAATTTATTGAAAAGCAGAAAAATAAATAAATATCAAATATAAAACTAGACAGATTAATCAAAACGTGAAAAACCCTAATTTTTGCAATTCAATAAAGCTGAAAATTATTTTCTTTAATTGAATTCATCAAAACAAGTTAATAATACTAACAATTCATGAGAGATTAAACCTAAAACAATTGCATATAATTTGATTGTGAAAATTTATTAATAAAATTAATTAAAACCATAAGAAAGGAAGGAAATAAGAAGAGGAGGGGGAGAGGGAGGACCGACAAAGGCTGGCGGTGGCTAGTGGTCACACTGGCGGCGAGCAGACGACAGCAGTAGAGCAGCACGGTTTCTTCTCTCTCTCCCTCACGTTTTTTTTTGAAAATAATGAATGAATGATGAATGAAGCGTAATTTGTTTTTTTAGTAAGGGGGAATAAACCCTTTTAGTAATCTAGGTTTTAGTTAGATTAATTTTGGATATCTTTTCTTTTCTCTCTTTTTTTTGTTAAACAATTGTTTTGGATAAAATAAAATAAAATCAAGTAAAAAGATATCATGAAATATATCTTAAGCGAAAAATAATAAAAAATAAATAAAATTTAAATAAATCGCATCGTTTTATAAAATAATTGTTTTATATTTATAAGAAAATATAATTATAAATATCTAAAAATTAAGAAAATATAATTATAAATATCCGAAAATTACGGAAAATATAATTATGAATATCCGAAAATTACGGAGGATTATACTCTAGACAATGATGAAGAAGATAATGCAATGAAGAGGAGGGCATAGGAGAATATTGGTTTTGAAGTTGCTAGGGAATTACAGGAATCTGAATGGGCAGCCACAGGTGAGGTTATGAGAACCATGCCTGTACCTAGCCACCTTAGTAGCTTTAGCCACTAGTATACTGGTGCAAGTTCAGTTTCTATTGCATCAACTGCTTTGTTACCAGGGGCTGGTATTTCTGAGTCCCTACCTGAGCAGGGTACACCTATGGTTAGCTCTACTCCTTCCAATACTCCTCCTATCATGACTTCAACAGCAACAACATCTACAAAAACAACAACAACAAGTGCAGTAGCAAGGTGGTCTAAACTGCCTGCTTCATCCTCATCTAGGCCACTCTATGGAGTAGCCCTAATTCCTCTTGCAGTTAGGACTACATCTGGAGAAGCTAGAACCTACCCCAGCAGGGGTTTAGATGAGTCTAACCTTGATGAGGGCAGTCTGGTTGCTAAGAATTTACTATTCCATGCCATATCTCCTTATGATGCTCCAATAATGGAGACTGACAAAGTCTCCAATCACCTATTTGAATACCATATGGCACAGGTAAAAACTTTTCCCTATTTTCAGTGTTAATAACATTTATTTTTTTAGAAAGATTTGATGAAGGTTTTAATGCTTAATGGCCTCATATTATACATGCTATCAAATATGGTCTAATTACTTCTTTAAACTTTGAGGCCATGACTCATGCCTACTCAGGGCTTGCCCATAGGTCAAATCAGATAGAAAGAAGACACCTGTCCCTTGAGCAAGACTATGAGCAATTGAAAAGAGTTGCCAATGCCAAGGTTGATAAGGTGCAGAATGAACTAACCACTGCCCTTAACAACAATGCCACCCTAGATACTGAGAAAAAGAAGCTCCTACTTGCAAGAGACCAGGCCTAGGAGAGCAAGGAATAGGCAGAGAAAAGGGCCAATGAACTGGCACAAGACCTCACATTTAGGGCCAACAAGATCAATGAGCTCAAAGAAGAGAAGGTGACTTTGGAGACCAGTTTGACTTTGGAGAGGGAGAAAATGGTGCAGGTCAATGAGTAAATCCAGAAGCTGACTAAAGAGGTGTTTGGGCTACAAGAGGAGAAGTAGAGGATGTAAGAAGACCTGGGCAACCACTTCTACTACACCTAGTTAGTTTGCTTCAGATATGCAAGGCATGTTGATCTTGGATTTGACTGGACAAAGATGGAAGAAGCCTTGGAAGCTGGAATTGGAGAGGTCAGCCAGCTAGGAGAAGTGCTACCACATACTCTTGCAGATTTCTTTGCTCCCACCACATATGAGCAGGTAGCTGAGCATACCGAGAGGTATTGAACTAACTTTCCTTGGTAGCACACTAAGACTTGATGACTTGGTTTTGGCCATAAACATGGGGGATGACTTTCTGACAGGTGATGCTAATGACCCAATCAACCTCCAAGGTGATGTTCCTTTGGCTGATACCCCTGCTCTTATTCCAGCAATTGCAGACCTTCCAGCATCTCAGAGTACTAACCAGGTCATACGAGACAGAGAAGGAAATAGAGAAAAAGGCAGAGAAGTTGGAAGAAAGAGTCGTTGGAGATGGAACCAGACCTACTATGATGACTCAGCTTGAAGGCAAACAAGACAACCAATACTAGGAAGAGGGAATGCAGATGAACCAAGTAGTGAGAGTGATGCAGCTGAGAGGTCCCAGCTGAATGCTTTTGCATAGGAATTTTGGTGGCTTCCTGGGATGTCAGGAGCTTCTTCTTGTGGAAGCTCTCCTGACCTAGCATGGTGATATGTTTCATGGTCTTGGCTTGTTCTAACCTTACTTCTACTTCTGCCTTTTCAAATGTTTTTGCTTCTTGCCTATGTGAACAATGTTTCATGTTTATGTGAATAATGTTTCTTGTTTGTGTTTGAAAAACAATGGCTACTGGTCCTTAATAGGGCCCTCTTTTGAGCCTAAACCAGGCAGCCACTAGTCTGTAATAGCTAGCCCATAAGGGTAGTAGTATTTATAAGACTTTATGTTTATGCCTTAGAACTTATGACAATGGCATGATGGATTTATGGATGCCCTTTTGAATGTAATATATGCACAAGTAAATCCAGAATTTGCTTTAAATTGCTGGTATTTAAATGTTTGATATTATTAACATATTTAGGTACACCAACCAGGGGTACTCATTAGCCCTCCCAAGACTTAAGTGAATTAATATGTGAAAATATTAATCACATAAGTTTTATATATACTTGGAAATATTTACCTTTGAATAGATAATGCAAATTAATTGTTAATTATTGTGGTTAAATAATTAACTTGTTTTACATAATAAAACAAAATAGGCATGTTTTCAGCATACCTACAAGGGGTGCAGGTACCAGGGGTACCTATCAACCCCCCCAAGACTTAAGTGGATTAATATGTAAAAATATTAATTACATAAGTATTGTAAGTTGACTTAGTTATATCAAATGAGAACTGAAGGTTTCCCGAAGGTACTGAAGAGGGGCGGGGGGTGAATTGAGTGCCTATTAATAATTTTGATTGTGTGCTGTTTTAGTAGAGTAGACCAATTGGACTGGTCTCGCAGCGGAATAAGTGTTGAACCGTACGTAGAACGATATCGAGCAATAATAATAAAGACACGCAAATTTAACGAGGTTCACCCAACTCTGGGCTACGTCCTCCTACCCTAGTTACTTTTATTAAATCTACTCCAAAATAACAAAGCAACTCTCACTCACAATGTACGTGAACTCACACATACAATTGTCACCCCACACTCAACCCAAGTGTGCTAGATCGCACTTGAACTCACAAGCGCTCGCAACTGAACTCACAATTGCTACCCAATAACCAGCCCCTTCGTTGGTAATTAAACACAACTCACTTTTCTCTCAATTACTCACTTTATGAGTATACAAGAATATTTGATCGCTCAATATGTGTGCACTCTTGTGTATGAACAATGCTTGCTTGATCTAGGCTTTAGACTTTTTCTCTTTCTTACTTTCTCTCAAAAATACACCTTTTAAGAACGTGGAGAGAAGTAATTATTCATGAGTCTATATGCATGGATATTTATAGGCAAAGGCCTAGTAATTACTAGTGATGCAACCCTAGAATATAGGAGATAAATAAAGATATAACTGCTCCCTATATTTTAAGAAAGTCCCATAAGATATTATTCCATACTAGATGATATAATATCTTATGTTACTTTAATTGCATCTCAAGTAATTACCATATATCCAAACATATATTCCCACCGGATCATCTTTGAAGTTTTCATAAAACCGTTTTAAGAAAAAAATTTCAAAAAATATTTTTAAGAAAACTTTGCAAAATCTTTTCTTGCTCGACAAGATGATCCGCGTTATGAGAACAGTCCAATTGTTCTCCCAACTGGTAGGGTCAAAGTCAACCAACCAACTGGCTTAGTTGCCTTCAACTCTAAGAGAGAAAGTTCAAAGCCCAATGCCATCAACCAATAATACAAGCACGCAACAAACACATTCATGCACTTAATACAACAAGAAGACTTATTCTAATCCTAGAACTAATCTTCAGTGTTCTTCAACTTCTCGAAGCTTCCTTGATCTTCAATATAATCTTGATCTTCTCAAGTTTTCCTCGAAGGACTTTCAGCTTCAAGAGTTGGAATTCCTGTATGTCAAACACATATAGCAATTTGCACAATATAACTTGTTAGCATACATGTCACTATCTTTCAAGTGACCAATAACAGTATCTCAGTTGTTTAGACCAGCTGTATTCATCAGACCAAAGTACCTGTTCTTGCAATTGTTTGTCATCACTCAAAACACTAGGGAACTCAACAAGAACAATTATATTAATCATGCAAAATTGTATAAGATAAAAAATCATATTTTAATTTTGAGCATAATTAAACAAAAAATCCATAATCATTTTGATACCTGGTTCTATTGAAAAAGGATTTTTATCAGATGACATGATCATGATGACACCTTATCTCATAAAGAATAGGATTTTTACCAGGGGGCATAATCATGCTGGTACCTGGTTCTGGTGAACCAGGATTTTTATCAAATGACATGATCATACTAACACCTTATCTCATAAAGAATATGATTTTTACCAGAGGTGGCTCTTCACCAAACTGGTACCTGACTCGAATGAGTAGGATTTTTGAGTGTGACATAACCACCTTGTATATACCTCTATTGAGATAAAATACATTACAATTTAAATTACTAAGAGAAAATACAAGAATAACTAATACAACCAACTGGACTGATATAGCCTTTCATTTGTAATTATATGAAATTTGTACATGGTAGATTTAGATAATAGCAAAATGTTTTCCAAAAGTAAACTTATAGAGGGAAAAGTACATTTACATAAATGTACAAAAAAGTACATATGACCAGACTAAGCATGATACCTCTTAAGCTGATCTGCATTCCAAATATTTGGCAGCTCAGTGCCATCAAGTTCCATGAGCCTATATGTTCCAGGCATACTTTGAGAATGTATTTGATAGGGACCTTCCCAAGTAGTTGAGAGTTTTCCAGGCATACGAGCCTTCTGACACTAGAAGAAAAAAGTACAAAAGCTGCGGTTAAGAACCGCAGCATTTAATGGGTCAAATGATGCGGTTTTGGGCTTAAATACCACAACTTTTAACATTAAAAGCTGGGGTATTTAGGCCCAAAACCGCATCATTTGACCCATTAAATGCAGCGGTTCTTAACCTATAACCGCAACATATCAGTCTCAATTTTATTTGCCTTTTGCTTTTTGGCTTTTAGGTGGCAGCATTTAGTCAACTTGCTTTTTCCTTTTGCTGTTGCTTTATACATTGGTTATCACAATTTTTTGTCCTTTTTTTTAACTCAAAATATATCGGTAATACTTTTAAATAAGAATAATAACTAAGACAAGTAAAAAAACTTATACGGAGTATATATTATGTAAATGATTATAGTACATTAAAATTAAACATTTGATGGTAATAAGTAATGCAATGATAACTAATTATTACACCATAAAAATATAGTAATATTACAAAAAAATAATCTTCTTGAAAATCATCATCTTCCAACCTGTATCTTCAATCCAACCATGGATCTGCAACAAATGAAAAAAATAAATTTAGATTTTTCGTATTAGTTTTAACCAAAAACAATCAAACAAAATTTTTAAATCAAAAAACCCACACAATAAATATAATTAGTCATCAAATAAGGGCGAAAAACTCCAGAAATGAAAATAGAATCTGCAACAAATAAAAAATATAAAATCATATTTTTCTAATCTTTTTAAACCCAGAAAAAATCAAAGAAAACTTCAAATAAACAAACCCACAAAATAAATTTAATTAATCACGAAATAAAATGAGCGAAAAATTTCGAAACTTATACTCCATATATGAATTCTTCAAAGATTAATAAAAAAAATCAGGAAAGCCGAAAATCCGTCAAACATTCTAGATCTATATAATTGAGAATTGAATTAGCAAAAAAAACCCGATCTCAGAGAAATCAAAGCAAAAAACCAAAAAAATCGAATACAAACATAAAAAAATCAATTAAAAAACAAAAAAATGAATCAAACCAAGTCTAAACCAAAACAAAAAAGAATTAAAAATAAGAGAACAAGAACAATTTAAAGAAAAACCCAAATATAAAAAAAATCAAAATGAAAAACAAAACTTAGTAGATCTAGGTATTCCTAGGGTTTTAATTGTTGGCGATGGTGGTTAACGAGGAGTGGCGTGGCAAAGGAGGTGGGGAGGGAGGCGGCGAGACGTGGCTGGAGTAGTTGGCGAGGACGGCGGAGGAGGGTGGCGGCGAGAGAGCTTAGATCGCGTTACATGCAAGCTTCCTTAATTGATTAAACCAAGTAAAAAAGTTTAATATTCCAAAAAAAAGAGGTTCATTATAGAAGATTAACCCAGAAATTTTGAAAGAGAAAAAAAAGGTAAGAGGGGAAGGCGTCGGCTCAAGGAGAGGGGAGGGGGAGGGCATCGGCTTAAGGAGAGAAGAGAGGGGAGGGTAGTGGACCGGTGGTTAAAGAGGAGAGAAGAGGAGAGAGAAGTTAAAGAGTAGAATAAGGAGAGAGAAGTTAAAGAGCAGAATAAGGAGAGAGAAGTTAAAGAGTTTTTGGTTTTATGATGAGAGGGTTAAATTTTGGGGCTTTGATACGTGGCATTGAGTGTTAGGCTGCTATTGTGATATAGGGCTAAAGCCCAAATGCTGCGGTTTCAAAGATAACCACAACTTTTAAAACTTTGTGTTTTTAACTCGACCCAAATGTTGCGGTTATTATAAAAACCGCAGCTTTTAACCATTAAAAGTTGCGGTTTTTATTCAACCGCAGCTTTTCACCCGCAACTTTAAACCTTATTTCTATTAGTGTGAACTGCTGCAGATTTTCTTAAGACCGAATCTCCTACATCTAGTGGTCTTTTTCTGACCTTTCTGTTATAGTACTTTGCCACCCTTTGCATATAAGCTGTAAGTCTTGTTATTACATCCTCCCTAATCTCATCAACCAGGTCTAAGCATTCTGACATAATTTGCTCATTCGGAGTCTGGTTATATTAAGAAAGCCTAAGAGAGGTGGAGCCAATTTCAACTGGTATTAAGGCTTCTGAACCATACACCAGTGTATAAGGAGAATGACGAGTTGACCTCTTTACAGTGATTCTTAAAGACCAGAGTGTACTTGGTAACTCTTGTAGCCAAAGACCCTTCTTATCATCCAGCTTTTTCTTCAAACCATTGAGAATTTGCTTAGTAGCTGCTTCTGCTTGTCCATTTGATTGTGGATGACAGACTGTTGAGAATACAAACTTGATTTTGAACTGTGTTAACCAGGCTCTTAGTGGATCATTGTCAAACTATCTTCCATGATCAAATACTATACAGACAAGTATACCATATCTGGTAAGTATATTTTGCCATAGAAACTTCCTGACATCCTTCTCAGTGATACTGGTTAGGCCTTTAACCTCAATCCACTTGCTATTTTTAATCAACAGCAACTATAAGCCATTTCTTTCCTCCCTGAGCTTTTGGAAAAGGACCCAAGATATCCATACCCCATTGAGCAAAAGGGGTGGGAATAAGGACTAGATGAAGATCATTAGCTGGTTGATTAATAGAAGGTGAAAACCTCCGACACTTGTCACACTTAGTGGCCATTCTTTTTGAATCAGCACCCATTGTTGGCCAGTAATATCCAAAACGAAGAGCTTTGTGCACCAGAGTTCTGGAACCTGCATGGTGACCACAAATGCCCTCATGATTTCCTTAAGAAGGACACACTTAATAAGAAGTGGTTGAGAAGTGTGAGAATATCTGTACATTTCACTATCAATGATGGTGTACCTCTAAGCAGCTAACTTGACTTTCCTGGCATGTGCCATGTTAGAAGTTAGTGTACCATGTTGTTTAGGCTACAATATCAGCCATCCACTGAGGAGGTGAACCAACTTAAAATACATACATAGCCTCACATTCTGTGCTGCTTTTAGGAAGCACTTCCATGAAGATAGACCTGGTGAGATTCTGAAAAGTTGTTGTTGCTGGCCCTGCAAGAGCATCTGCATGTATGTTATCTTCTATGGGAATCAAGCACACCTTCAAAGATTGCAATTTTGAAGCTAACTCCTTCATTTTGGTGCAATAAGCCTGGAGGATGGGCTCTCTGACCTTATACTACCCCCTGTACTGATTTGCAACAAGTTGGGAGTCAATCATGAGACAAACCCTAGTAGCTCCAATAGAAAGACATAGCTGCAGACCAGCAATTGCAGCTTAATATTCAACTTCATTATTTGTAGCTTGGAATTGAAATTTGAGAGCATATTCAATAACATCCTTTTTCAGGTGAGTACAAGACCACACCAGCCCTTGAACTTATGTCAGTGGAAGATCCATCTGTATAAACAGCCCATGGATCTGATTGTGTGGTTAGCTCCTCATAGTGAGAGCATTCAGCTAGAAAATCAGCTAAAGCTTGAGCCTTGATAGTTGACCTTGGTTGGAAAGTGATTCCAAACCAGTTAACTCAAGAGCGTAATTAGTCAACCTGCCTGATTTCTCAATTTTTTCTAATGACTTTTCCAAATGTAAGTCAGTGAGAACAGTTATAGGATGAGCATCAAAGTAAGGTCTCAACCTTCTGACAGCAATTATTACATCATAAGCAGCCTTCTCAATCATTGGATACCTGGTTTCAGCTCCAGTAAGAGCATGACTTACAAAGTACACAGGCTGCTGAATCTTGTCTTGCTCTCTTAATAAGATAGCACTGACTACAGTTTGGTTGACAGCTATATATAGAAACAATGTTTTACCTGGTTCAGGTCTTGCAAGAGTTGGAAGTTTTATCATGTGCTCCTTGAGCTGCTTAAATGCCTCATGCTGCTCTGATCCCCAATTGAATTCTTTATTGCCCTTCAGAACTTTGAAAAACGGCTGTGACTTTTCAGATGACTTGGCAATGAATCTTGAAAGAGCTGCCATTCTACCTGTTAGCCTCTGAATATCTTTGATGCTTTTTGGTTCAGGCATATCTAAAGTTTCCATCACTTTGTCAGGGTTGGCATCAATCCCCCTTTGGCTAACCATAAATCCTAAAAATTTACCAAACTTAACTTTTAAAAGACACTTTTTGGGATTAAGTTTGACCTGGTATTTTCTTAGGTTGGCAAAGGTCTCAACAAGATCTCCAATATGGTCTTCTGGATGAACACTTTTTACAATTGCATCATCAATATAGACTTCAAGATTTCTGCCTCTCTGAGTTTCAAATATCTGGTCCATCATTCTTTGATATGCGGCACCAACATTCTTCAGCCCATATGGCATCATAACATAATTGTAAACACCACAGCTGGTAATGAAAGTAGTCTTCTATTTGTCTGGTGGATACATATGAATTTGATGATAACCAGAAAAAGTATCCATGAATGTCAATCTTGCATGAACACTGGAGAGTCAACCAGTTGATCTATCCTTGGAAGAGGATAACAGTCTTTGGGGCAGGCTTTATTGAGGTCGGTGAAGTCAACACACATCCTCCAAGTGGAGTTGGGCTTCTTCAACATGACTACATTTGCAAGCCAGTCTGGATAATGGCAGAGCTCAATGAACCCAGCACCCAATAACTTGTTTTCCTCGTCCTCAATGGCTTGATTCTTTTCATAGGAAAAATGTCTCTTCTTCTGCTTCACAGGCTTCTTAGTGGAATCAATGGTCAAATGATGTGATATTATATCAGGGTCAATTCCTGGCATCTCATCAGCTGAGTAAGCAAAGAGATCCTCATGTTGCCTGTGTAGGTTGATGAGATTACACCTTTCATGGGTTCCAAGATCTGATCCAATCTGCACCATCCTTTTAGTTTCATCCACAAGAGGGATTGACTCAGTACCTTCAACAGGTTGTGGTGCTTCCACCCTATCCAATTCAATCAGGGGACTAGTAGAGAACTGGCCTGGTTTATGAAGATGAGTGTTAGATGAACTTGGAAAAGACACTTTAATCACCTGTTTCTTCAAAGGTTGAGAGTTAGTCTCAGCTTCCATGTCCCTAACCTGCTTGCGGAGTTGAATAGAATCTTCCTTTCTTGTTATCTTAACCAGAGCCAAATGATAAGACCTGGCTACCATTTGTGATCCTTTTAGGATGACGACCTGTCCATTGTCTGCCACATATTTGAAGCATAAATGATAGGTAGATGCTACCCCTTCAAATGCACTCATAAAAGTGTGACCCAATATGATGTTGTAAGGTGAATAGGCTTCCACCACTTGAAACCTAACTAGTGCAGTCCTACCAAGTTCCTCATTTCATAAAGTTACAAGAAGATTAATTTCTCCTCTAGGGAGGATTGAACCACCTGAGAACCCAGATATGAGACCCGATGTGGGCTCCATATTTTTGTCATGTAAACCCTTTTTTTTTTTGGAAAACATGGTAATACAAGACGTTTACAAAACTATCACCATCTATGAGGAACTTATGGACCAGGTGATTACATACTTGAATTGAACATATCAAGGGATCATTATGGGGATGGACCAGGCCTGTACAATCTTGTGGACCAAAACTAATCTCAAGAATATCAAGACGTTCAGTTTGGTAAGTACTAGAAAAACTAAAACTTCTAACCTCATTCTTCAAATGATTCATGGAAACTGGTGGACCAAAGAAGACAGAGATTTCATTAATTGAACGCTTGGGCTGATACCTCTTGGGAGGTTCTGCTCTTTCCTCCTTTTGAACATGGTCTTTGTCCTCCTGTTCCATAGCAAACTTCTTATATTTGCTAAAGAACCCTTTTCTAATAAGATCCTCCAGATTGTTCTTCAGTTGTACACATTCTTCAGTGGCATGACCAGGGCACTCGTGGAAATGACAACTTGTTAAGATCTTTTCCAACTTTTGCCCTTTTTGGTGGCCTTGTCCACCTATCATCATTCTTATGGGTTGCAAAAATGACTGCCCTTTCAGTATTAAGAGGAGTGAAACTTTCAAAGATATGGGGAAGGTTTGCTGCCTTTTCCTTCTTCTTTTCATCCCTTTTTTCCTTCTTTTCATCATCATTCTTATGCTTTGTCATCTTTCTTTGCTTCAGGGGTGCTTCCTGGTGCAATTGTCTTATTGAATTCTTGCAGGGTGATGTGGTCATCAAAGATATGCATGGCCTAGGCCAGGGTTTCCACCTTAGACTTGGTAAAGTGGTATCTAAAAGAACCAAGTCTTAAGAGATACTGTAAAGCCATAATGACCACATTTGGTTTGGATTTTGAAACAGTAATAGCTTCTTTGTTAAACATGGTGAGATAATCACACAAACTTTCATCCTTTCCCTATTTGCCAACATAAGTTCCACTTATGACTTCTACCTTCGCCTACCACTTATGAAGTGGTTTCTGAGTTGTTCTATCAGGTCACCGAAGTTGTAAATGATACCAGGTGGTAAATTACGAAACCATGCTTGGGCAACTCCAATTAGAGTGGTAGGAAAATATTTACACCAGCTTGCATCTGTGAATTCTCCCAGATACATGTGTCCTTCATAAAGGGCTACATGGTCAATTGGGTCACCGGTACCATCAAATTTTATATGACCTGGTATCTTCACCCTTTGAGATCGAGCTCTTAGTATGTCATCACAAAACGACGAAGAAGAGAGATACCTGATTCCACTTACTACGTGGCCTGTACCTTGGCTTGAGGTAGCACCAGTAGCAGGCTGACTCTGTGTGGGACCATATCTCCCTAACTTGTGAAAAGTTGAAAGCCGATTTCCCAAACAGTCATGAACTGACTTAGCAGTCCTGGTGACAGGTTCTGTTCGAGCAGTCCTTGAAATTAATCTAGTGGATCTTGCCATAGGCACATGTCTGGATGTACCAAGCCTGGTATAGGGGTTATAAACTGGACTTCCATACCTTAACTCACCCCTTTCCTCATCTTCTTTAAGGATGTCCTCCAAGGATGGAGTTGACCCATATGATGGAGATGCTGGTGGTGGGGTAGGTGAATATGTTAACCTTTTCCTTGTACGTGGTCTAGGTGGTCTCATAGAGCTACTAACTTGGTGATAGTGCCTCCTAGTGGTATAGCTTAGAGTACGAGGAATAGGCCCAATTGAGACATACTCTTGTGTAGTGCTAACCCCAGAGGTACTACCAGTGTACTTGGATGATGTTAGATCAGCTCGATGAAGAATACTTCTAGCTTGCTCCACCTACTTTGTGGTTGGTGGAGTTGAACGTTCATGAGTTCTTTGCGAGGGAGAAGGTGATTGACGGTAATGCCCACTAGCTCTAATAGAGCCAACGGGTGTACCTCTTGGACTTGGTGGATGTCCAATCCAACTAGTGATGGAGGTGGTATGTTGCTTTGACTACTATGACGTCTTGTGGACTTAGAGCGCCTAGTAGAATGACTTTTGACCATTGAGGAGACTTCCTCCGGCCTTTCAGGGTCAGGCCTGCCTCCATGCACCATTTTTGGATTGGCGGTTTCCATGGTTCAACCCTTGAAACATATGGCACTACGACGGTACGACCCTCCTTCTAGCACCAAATTGTTTGTACACTATTTGGTTCTGCTGATGTGGCAGATGCCAATGGGCCGATGCTGGTGGTGTTGATTCAATTGCGCAATCTAGTTACCTACAAAACCCAATGAGGACTACCTTGGGGCAACCCAGGAACAACCCCTTCGATGGAGGTGTTAGAGTTTATACCAGGGTGTAGTCAATATTCACTACAAGAAAAGTCAATTTAGCGACCACTCTTGGCGACCGCCTTTCACTTAAAAGCGGTCCCAATTTAGGCTTAGCGACCGCTGGAGACTAATTTTATGGTGGTCGCTAAACCTTGGTCGTAATTTTCATTTTAGCGACTGAAATAAGGTTTAGTCGCTATTTTGCGAATACTTAGCGACTGATGTTGTAGTCGCAATTTAGCGACTACTTATTTTGCTTTAGCGACTAAATGGTTGGTTGCAATTTAGTGACCACCTTTTAATTTAGAGACTAACACGGTGGTTGCAATTTAGCGACTACTTTTATTTTGGAGACTAACATAGTAGTCGCTATATAGCGACTAACTTTTTTTAACGACTACCATGGTGGTTGCAATTTAGCGACTAACTTTTGAGTTTAGCAACTAACATGGCGGTCGTTATTTAGCGACTAACATATTATTTAAGAGACTAACTTTGTGGTCACCGAGATAATAACAGGGAAACTATTTAAATGTGTTGGAGACTAGCTTATAAATATATGAGTCGCAATAAAATAATAAAGCTTATTTTGTCGATTGATTGATATAAACAAGCACATAAATTGTTTCCCATCATTCATACATATGAGCTCACAAATTTTGCTCATTGTATTCTAATGAAAATAACCTAAGTTATAAGTACTAGATATACAATATGAGCTCCCTAGTTAATCAACATGGTACAACATATACAATATGAGCTCTATCTTCTGCTATTGTTTTTTTTATGCTTTCTTCTACTATTTTCTTGCATTCTTCAAGTTGAGAGCGAAGTTGGGAGATAATGGAAACATTATAGGTTGACTTCTTGGTCTCTGACGAAGTATTGGACTTAAAACATTGATTATACACTACCTATCCCGTAGACTTTTCCCTTCTTCTAGCCACCAACTTCCATAAATACTTCATGAGGTGCTTTTGTGACTCCTTTGTCATTGTATTGAGCAAGTTTCTTCTTGTATTCATCCTACACAAAGTACCTCATTTTTTTATTATACCATATAAAATATATAACTTGAATAAACTGGGTGTCTCTAAATATAATTGATAAAAAATAGTATGCAATAGTGTCATAGCCCCACAAATAAACAAAATCACAAACAAACACAATATAATATGCAATTTATAACCTACAACTTAAGATGGACCGCACTAACATAACTACTTCACACTGCCCTAAAGTTGTAGTTTTAAGACCATAATCATTTCATAAATTCATATTACATGTGCGTGTACAAAATTCAAATTGTATGACCAAAAGATGATTTTATCAACTATGATGGATGCTTCTTTGGTATCACCTATGCTTGGGGAGGTCAGAAGGTGGTTTTCTCAAGTGTTCAAATGGAAAATGATTAGCTAGTTATTCTCCGAATTTCCTTAGTTCGTTTGATGTTGCTTCAAAGATCAAGTCTCTATGTGAAGGCTTAATTATAACATGACAATTTGGTTTAAAAAAATTGAACTAATGTGGAAGAAATGGTCAGATTACTTAGAAAGACTAATGAACATCACACTACAAGAAAAAGGTAAATATTTAGACCCTTTTTCTTCAACCCTTTGTAAAAGGGTCACACCATGAAATCGTAAATACTATAACTGACTTACTAGAATCTGAGTTGAAAGATGAAGATAAATCAGAAGTTCCATTTTATAAAATAATGTATAAATGAATTCTAGTATGTTAAGTATTGATGATTAAGTTGTTTTAAGATGAGGTATATTAAGTTTATTGGCTTATTATCTTCTTGTTTTATTTATATTGTTTCGATGCAGCAAGTTTTTGGTGTTATGGTTTCTTTTTATTTTCTTTTCTCATGTGTTTCTTTTGGTTGTTATCCTGCTTCTAGTTGGTCTTAATTACTCACCCAATTTTTATTTTGTTTGTGTAGTAACAACATATTATGATATTACGGGTACCTCCTTGTCCTATACTCCTATTTCTATTTATTAGAAAGAAAGGGGTCAATTAAATTGCTGGTAAGGACGAATACTAAAATTGGAAAAAGAAGGGGACAACTTTGAATAATGATATAAACCAGACCTTGTAGTTAAGCAATTCCCCTTTTGAAGTATATGATCGATCCAACCCCAAGCAGTTTGAGGAAGATGAAGAGATTGACCTCGAGGAATCCACCCATTCTTCTGCAGATGGAATTCAGGATGAGGAAGATAATGATGATAATGATGATGAAGCACTTGAAGATGACGAGGATGATAAAGGTTTTGATCCTGATGCTTCAGAGGATGAGATGGAGGATGAAGAGGATGATGATGATGATGAGTGATGATCTGTTCTAGCTTCTGTTCCCCTCCCCCTATCTATTGAACTCCTTTTGGTGATATTTTTTCTATGTAATTTTACAAGACTTTGTTGATGTAATTTGGTTCTTGTTTAACTCTGCTGAACTTTTGCTCTGCCTGTTTATTCTGTTTTGGGATTGTGAATTGTGAAAATAATAGGCTTGTGCAGATTATATGGTATGAATTGGTAGTTGATGCTACCTTTTGGTTGAAAACGATATCTTGTGCATGTTATTAATTATGTGAATGCTTTTTAATGATGCCAAAAGGGGGAAAATAATTAGAAGTTTTGGAAGCCTTTGTCTAGCTTAGATTTGAGTCAGTTTAGTATAGTTGTAGTTTAATATAGTTGAGTCAAATAAAAATCCGGATGATTATTCTCTTATAGAATATGATTTTGGACAGTTTGTTTTTATTGCTTTCATAGGAAAAAACCAAGTTAGTTGGTTGTTTCACTTAGAGTCGAAAAAAAAACAAAAAATTGAAAAAGACAAAAATAGTCCCATTGAGATAGAGTTATTTTTGCATATAACTTGTTATTTGCAGGAACTTCTCACAGGGTTTGTCATCATCAAAATGGGGGAATTTGTTGAGTTTCCTAGTGTTTTAAGTGATGACAAACAGTTGCAAGAACAAGTACATTGGTCTAATGAATACAACTGGTCTGAACAGCTGAGATACTGTTCTTGGTCACTTGAAAGAGAGTGACATGTATACTAACAAGTTATATTGTGCAAATTGCTATATGTGTTTGGCATACAGGAATTCCAACTATTGAAGCAGAAAGTTCTTCGAGGAGGACTCGAGAAGATCAAGATTATATTGAAGATCAAGGAAGCTTCGAGAAGTTGAAGAACATTGAAGATTAGTTCTAGGATTAGAATAAGTCTTCTTGTTGTATTAAGTGCATGAATGTGTTTGTTGCGTGCTTGTATTATTGGTTGATGGCATTGGGCTTTGAACTTTGTCTCTTAGAGTTGTGGCAACTAATTAAACCAGTTGGTTGGTTGACTTTGACCCTACCAGTTGGGAGAACAGTTGTACTGTTCTCACAACGCGAATCATCTTGTCGAGTAAGAAAAGATTTTTGGAATGTTTTTCTTAAAACGGTTTATGGAAACTTCAAATATGATATGGTGGGAATATAAGTTTGGATATGTGGTAATTACTTGAGATGCAATTAAAGTAACATAAGATATTATATCATCTTGTATGGAATAATATCTTATGAGACTTTCCTAAAATATAGGGAATAGATATATCTTTATTTATCTCCTATATTCTAGGGTTGCATCACTAGTAATTGCTAGGCCTTTGGCTATAAATATCCATGCATATAGACTCACGAACAACACTTCTCTCCACGTTCTTAAAAAGGTGTATCTTTGAGAGAAAAAAAGAAAGAGCAAAGTCTTAAGCCTATATCAAGCAAGCACAATTCATACACACGAGTGCACAAAGAAATTGAGCGTTCATATAGTCTTGTAAACTCAGTGAGTGAGAGATTTGCATTGTGTTAAATCACAAGCGAAGGGGTTGGTGATTGGGTAGCAATTGTGAGTTCAGTTGCGAGTGTTTGTGAGTTCAAGTGCGATCTAGCACACTTAGGTTGAGTGTGGGGTGACAATTGTATGTGTGAGTTCACGTACATTGTGAGTGAGAGTTTTTTTGTTATTTCGGAGTAGATTTAATAAAAGTAACTAGGGTAGAAGGACGTAGCCTAGAGTTAGGTGAACCTCGTTAAATTTGTGTGTCTTTATTATTATTGTTCGATATCGTTCTACGTAATGTTCAACACTTAATCCGCTGCGAGACCAGTCCCACTGGTCTACTCTACTAAAACAGTACATAATCAAAAATTTTAATAGGCACTCAATTTACCCCCCTCTTGAGTACCTTCAAGAAACCTTCAATTGGTATCAGAGCCTAATCTTCTTGTACGGTTAACACCTAGAGAAGTTGATCATGAGTACTCAAGGGATGTAAGCAATTGGATACGACAACAAAACTCCCAAGTTCAATGGAAAGAACTATGCCTAGTGGAAGAACAGAATGCAGAACATCATTATGGGCATTGACTATGAATGCTGGATGATTGTGAAGAATGGTCCAGCCGTGGTCAAGCAGATTGATTCATTAGGTGTGGTTCATGTGAAGAAAGAAAGCGAATACATAAGCATAGACTACAAGACATTGGAGAAGAACGCTAAAGCAATGTGTATTCTACAGCAAGCTATTGCAAAGAACGAGACCAACAGGATCTCAGCATGTCAATCAGCCAAGGGGATCTGGGATACCCTAGAACTTGCATATGAGGGTACCAGCGAGTTAAAACGTTCTAAGATTGGTTTACTTATGTCAAAATAAAAAGCTTTTAATATGAACAAAAACGAGAATATAAATGATTGCTTTGGACGCTTCATGACTATAGTAAATGATCTAAAATCATCACTTGGTAAGAACTTTACTAACGAGGACCTGGTAAGGAAGATTCTTAGAAGCCTTATAGGTGCTTGGACAACAAAGGTGAATGCAGCGTATGAGGAAAAGATTTAATTGTTCTCACACTAGAACAGTTGATCGGTTCCCTCATGACACATGAGATGTTGGTTGATGCAAAAATAGATAGGGAACCAATAAAAGGCATCGCATTGAAGGGAACAGTTGAAGAAGATGAAGAAGATGACATTGTCATGATGGCCAAACGCTTCGAGAAGCACTTCAGAAACCAGAGAAAATTTATGAAGGGTAACAATTCCAGTAAGACTAACTCTTCTAATGCAGGTTGTTTCAAGTGTGGAGAAGTTGGACATCTCATTAAAAACTGTCCCAAGTGGAAGGATAGGCAAAGCATGAAGAACGAGAAACAAGCGTTCAAAAGATCCATGGTTACTTCTCTGTGGGGCAACTCATAGTCTGATTCAGACGAGGAGAAAGACTCATCAGAAGACAAAGTCTGTATGACTGCTTTCCTTGAACAGTTTCCTAAACCAGTTCAGGAGAACAGTAGTCAGAACAGATGTCTCATGGCCAAAACATGAGAACCCAATTCACAACAGGTAGCTATCTCTAAAATTCGTGAAGATATGTATAGTTATGATAGAGATAATATGCTTGAATGTTTGGAAACTGTGCTGGATGAAATCTTGGCTTTAAGTACTGCTTATAAAGAGGGTAAAAAGAACCTTAAGAAGAAAACAGAAGAATATGAAATTGCTAGTGCTAGTTGTGATCACTTACAGGATGTTTGCATGCAATTAAAAGATGAAAAGGCTGAATTAAAGAACCACTAGAATAGTGTAAAGTTGAATTGGAAACAGTTAAGTCACAACTTCATAAAAATGATGTTTCCGATGATGAAGGTGGTGGTTTAACTGGTCCTCTGTTTGTTTTAAGTCAAAATCCAGAGGATCCAATCAACTTTGTTGCAGCCAAGGAAAGGGCAAAGAATCTTAGCAAACCTGACCTTTTGTAAGCTTTCAACTTGTTATTAGATGATGTTCAGGAATTGCATAGTGAATTTGTGAAGACCAAAGCTGCACTTCTTACTGTTCCCCCTACTCATCCTGATCCAGAAATTAGTCAAATAATTGATGAGTATGAAGGACAGATATGTGATCTAGTTTGTGAAATTCATGAGTTGAAGAAGGGTAAGCAGGACACTTTTGTCAATGTGAATAATGAGTCTGCGGTTTAAAGCCTTTAAATGGATTTTGAAAAATTAAAAATTGATTTTATTAAAAATACTGTAAACCAGAGACAAAGAGATTGAAAAGAGTCAAAATCATGTTGACAAACTACTGACTGCCCGTAGCAATCTAGATCATATAATGTCCGTTTAGGGAAACAGTAGTCGTACTAGTCTAGCGTATACTGCTAGGATGAAGAGTTCCAAGTGGTCACCCAAAGACACTACATGGGTTCAAGAATACAAGAAAGGTAAGTATGTGTCTGTCAAAGATATGCATGTGTGTAATTTTTGTGGTAAAGGTGGACACAAAATTGATGAATGTATTCATAAGAGGAGAAGCAAAAGAAGAACAGTAAACATGTTCAGATGGTCTAGGTAAGGAAGGGCCGAAAGCAGACCAGTGGTGATGAATTGGGACCCAATCCTGATTGGGTTCCCAAACCTAACGTTTGATTTGCTTTTGCAGGCTAAAGTGAGAGGAGATACCTACTRGTACTTGGACAGTGGCTGCTCAAGACACATGTCAGGACATAAAGAACAATTTCTCTCACTTGCAGCCTATGATGGGGGAAGAGTCAAATTTGGAAACAATAGTAAGGGTACTATTGTTGGCCTAGGTAAGGTTGGTAAGTCTCTTTCCCAAGCTATTGATGATGTATATTATGTTGAGGGCTTGCAGCATAATCTCTTGAGCATATTTCAACTGTGTAACAAAGGCAATAGAGTCGAGTTTCAAGCTGATCTTTGTCACATAGTTAACACTCAAACAGATGAACTGGTCTGCCAATGAACTAGGTTTGAGGATGTTTACATCACATACTTGGATAAAATCCCCAAGGACAAGTCCATTTGTTTTGAGTGCAATCGTTGAAAAGAATCAGTGGCTACGGCATAAAAGGTTTGGGCATGCTAGTCTTACACTTTTGAACAAAGTCAAAAACCCATGACTTAGTGGTTGGCTTGCCAGACATTAAGTATGTGGTAGATAGAGTGTGTTCACAGTGCGCTAAAGGAAAGCATGTCAAATCATCTTTTAAGCCTAAGAGAGAGGTCAGTACAAGCAGACCACTTGAACTGATCCACATAGATTTGTGTGGTCCTATGCGCGTGCAGAGCAGGAGCGGWTACAGRTATGTATGTGTTATAGTTGATGACTACTCCAAGTACACTTGGACTGTATTCTTGTCTTCCAAAGATGAGACCTTTGAAGAGTTTGAGGTGCTAGTAAAACAGTTGCAGAACCAGTTGAATTGTTCACTGGTTGCGCTAAGATCTAATCATGGTACTGAATTTTAAAATGCAAGTTTTACTAACTACTACAAGGACAATGGAGTAAGTCACAACTTTTCAGCTCCAAGAACTCCACAACAGAATGAAGTGGTAGAAAGAAAGAACAGAACCTTAGAGGAGATGACCAGAACAATGCTCATTCAAAGTGGTCTCCTTAAGAGTTTCTGTGGAGAAGCAATAAGTGCAGCATGCTACATTCTAAACAGAGCACTGCTTCGTCCCATTCTGAAGAAGACACCTTATGAACTCCTAAGGGGAAGAAAACTCAACATTGCACAATTGAGAATATTTGGTTGTAACTATTATGTGCATAACAATGGGAAGGAACAATTGGATAAGTTCGACCCTAGGAGTGATGAGGCAGTCTTTCTTGCATACTTCACACAGAGTAACGCATACAAGGTCTTTAACAAGAGGACCTTGTGTATAGAGGAGAGTGTCCATGTGATTTTTCATGAATATAACATGATCTGTGAGATTCCACAGGTTACAGATGATGATATTATAGGCTTATTGGATTTCACTAGAGAACAACTCACTGGTCGAGATGATGCACAGGTAAGGGAACCAGACTCACCTACTGGTCCACCACCAACTGGTGATGGAGAGTCTGGTAATACATTTGAAGATGAAGTTGCAGAGGAAAATCCACATGAAGACAGTGAACAGGCAACTAACTCAGGGGGAACCCAACAACAATCAGGTTGACCCCCTAAGAATCAGGTAGTAGACCAAACAGACCACTTTGCATACTGGTTCCTCAAAAAATCAAAGAATGCATCAGCTGAGGGGACATATGCCTAGTGGTAATGCTGAAGAGATGCACAATTGATACAGGTTTTAAAGTTATAAATATCAGTCCTCCCATCCTATGATTGATTTGAGTGATATTAATAAGGGGTATTCAAACTAGGAGGTCTGTTTATCAAAAAATTTGCATTCTACTCTTTTCTGTCTAGTGATAGAACCTACGGATATTAAATGGCACTGCTGATCCTGAATTGGGTCTTGGCTATGCAGATGAGTTAACCAGTTCCAGAGGACAGTGTTTGGCATCTTGAGCCTAGACCAGAAGGTAGAAAGTATAGGTACTCGATGGGTCTTCAGAACAAATTGGAATGACCTAGGTACAATAGTCCGAAATAAAGCTAGGGTTGTGGTGCAAGGTTACAATCAGCAAGAGGCATTGATCTTGATGAGACCTTTGACCATGTTGCAGACTTGAACCATAGAATATTATTGCTTTTGTGCCTATAATTTCAAATTGTTTCAGATGGATGTTAAGACAACTTTCTGAATGGCTATTGAAGAAGAAGTGTGTTGATAGAGCAGCCTCCAGGCTTCAAATACTATCTCCCCAACCATGTGTATAAGCTGGACAAACTTGTAATGGTCTTTACAAGCTCCTAGGCTTGGTATGAAGAGTTGTCAAACTTCTGATGGAAATGGTAAATATAAGGAATAGTGGATATCGTTTTCAATCTAAGAATAATTATTTGATTATTATACTATTTGGTTGCAACTAATCAGATGATAATGCAAATGATTTGTGATCTTATGCGAGTGAATTCGAGATGAGCATGATGGGAGAACTAGGGTTTTCCTTGGGTTGCGATAAGCAACAAATGAAGGATAATGATCCACCAGCAGAAGTACTTGAAAGAGCTATGAGAAAGTATCGGAATGCAGAAAGTAGGCATAGGACACACCTGTTCCCACCTTCTACTAAGCTAGATGCAGATGAAAGGGGAACAGCTGTGGATGCCACACTTTCAGAGGTATGATTGGCTCACTCTTGTACCTCACTACTAGCAGACCTGATATCATGTTCTCTGTGGGGTTGTGTGTTCGATTCCAGAGCAACCCCAAGGAGTCACATCTGAAAGCAGTGAGAAGAATCCTTAGGTACTTGGTAGGAACAGTTGATATGTGTTTGTGGTACCCTAGAGGTAGTACAGTTGAACTGGTCGGGTACACAGATGCAGACTATGCAGGATATCTTATTGATTAGAAAAGCACATTAGGCATGGCACACTTCTTGGGATCATGTATGATCTCTTGGGGTTCAAAGAAGCAAAACACAGTTGCTTTGTCCACAGGAGAAGCTGAATACATAGCTGTTGTGGATAAAGAGTCAGTTAAAAGACTTTGGTGTATTATTATATCGTGTTACTATATTTTGTGATAATAGAAGTGCTATTAACATTTCTAAGAATCTTGTGCAGCAATCCAAGACAAAGCATATTGAGATCAAGCACCACTTCCTTAGGGATAATGTGGAAAAAGGTAATGTGGAGATGTTGTTTTGTAAGAGTGAGGATCAGCTTGCTGATATCTTCACAAAACCATTGTGTAGAGAGTCTTTTTGTAGGTTAAGAGTCTTGTTATGTTTAGTTAGATTTAGGTGAAAGGCTTCTTCTTGTTGACCCCAAATGATTGGCTAGATTAGTGTTCATAGATGTATATATTGCACATAATTTTGTTGATACTATTTGTACCATTATGAAGCATGAGCAGGTGAAGTGAACTAAGTTGCCTAGAACATGTGAACTGTTTGGGGTGATAGGAGAGTACATGAGAACAACATATGGCCACGTATATGTTCTTGCCAAATACTCATGGTTTTGGAAAGAATTAATTGAATATTCTTAACTGCTACCAGTTAGGATATTTATGCAGTTCAAATTTCGTATCTTTGGCAAAAATCTGAGTTAGTGGGTCTACCCCATTAGCACGTGCCACTTGGATATGGTAAGTTAGTGTATTTATGGGAAGTTATTTCCCTTTGCACTTCCACTTTTTTACTAACTGCCAGCCTTTCACTTTCCTTAACTCCTTGTTTGCTTGATTATATATATATATATATATATATATATATATATCCCCTCTTTATTTTCTGCTTTAATTTGATCATCACAAGTCAAAACTCATCTCTCAGAAGCTTTCGTCTCTCTCTCTTAAAGTATCACCTTGGTTTGCGTGAATTTTTGATCGGAAAAGTTCGGTATGGGGAAGTAATAAAGATACTGGAAAGGGTCAGGGGAAAGGAAAGAAAGCAACCACTGCTCAATCGGAGGTCATCGTTCCGACTGAGAAGTCAGATGCCTCACTTGAAACCACCAACACCACAAAAACAACCTCATCAGCTCCACCACTTCAAGCACCACCACCACCTGAACATTGGTTCACTGATTCTACAACCACTCAAGCAACTGGCACCATGCAACCACCTCCACCACCACAAAATCAACCCATAATTACACTATCACTTCAATTACCGACTCCACCACCACAAATCACCTCACCACCACCTCAAACCACAATTCCACAACCACCTCAACCCACATTACCATCTCAACCCACAAACCCTAAAATCGCGGAACCTTCTCCTACATCTCTCTCAGTTCAAAACCCTAGCTTGGAATCAATACCAACTGAGGTTGAGAACACTGAGTGGGAACAAGGTTCTGCTGCCAAGAATCTTACTGAGGTTCTTGAGTTCGAGTTTCTAAAGCCTCCAAAGGATCAGGAGGAAGAAGAAGATGAGGGTGACGATGATGAAGTAGTTGAGATTGGCTCTCAGGTTGTTGTAGTTACTCAAGGTGCTGAAGTTACAGGGGTTGTGTTGAGGAAGTCCACTCGAGGGTCAATGGTCAAGATTGAGGACAAGGAGAAGGCGATGAAGGAGGCAGAACAGTACACTAGTACCCCCAAGGGAACCAAGAGGAAGGCACCTGTTCCCCGGTCTACTAAAGGTAAAACAACTACTTCTCCTTCTACTGTTCAGTCTTCTAAGAAAGTTGTTATGACTAGTTGTGGTTGTGAAGAAGGTTATTGGGATATTCCTGCGTTGTCTGAAGTGAAACAAGTGTTAGAATTTCAAGGCTGGAGAAATCATATTAGGATTGTTAAGAAGGCTTTTGTAGAGCCTGTTAAGGAGTTTTATGCTAATCTGTTTCCATATACTGATATGAGTTTAGTTAGTACTTGTAGACACCTGAAAATGTGTCTCCCCAAATGAGTAATCCGTGATGAAACATACCGCGTCTCAGAGATATAGAGAGTATTCGACTCAGAAACGCACTCCGCTTTGACCACGAAAGTTAGAAAGTACGGTGGTCGTAGAGTGAGCACAGGTCTTAAAAGGAAAACATATTTTTTTATAAGGTTTTCTCGATAAACTCAAAGGTTTCAAAGGTTTTCAAACAAGTCACGCTGGCGAAATATGATATAGTTCATATGCTTCACTGGCTTTTTCTTGAATCCGCCAGTATTTTACAAATATATATAATTTTCTGATTTGTGTTTTGTTATGAACTTTTGCAATGTTTAAATCGCAGACACATACGCGAGAAATGACGTGAATAATTAGAAAAATACTCCGGAAATCCGTGGAACCTTCTAGTTTGAACAGGTCCTATTGTGATTATTTTGCTTGGAAGAGCAAGGGTGATAGAGATATAGGATAGGAATCAGGAATGCCAAACGCACTCACAATTGGGAGGAAATCAAAATATTTTCAGGTTTTTTTGGAAAATTTGTTTACGGAACATCATTGTATACGAAGAAATGATGACGTATAATCGTCATCTAAGAAGAGATATATACGCTCCATTTGAGCTATATATCGTCACCTTGCATACGACTCTTGCCCAAGAACACAAGGGAAGTGAGAAGCGATATTTTGTTGGAGATTAAATGATTGTTTCGTATATGCTCCATGAGCGTAATGAATACGCTCATTCCAGCGTAATATTTACGAGGGTTTGCATTTACGTCGTTTTTTTGCTCGTGCCTAATAAAACTCCGTTGCCTCGCTCATTTTCGACACGATTTCACAACGATTTACAGCTTCACATTAACTCCGAGACACACTTCTAATTCAAGACACAAGTCACGAGACACATCCATTCTCTCTCTCAAAACAAACCTCAAAACACATTCGTATTCAAGATTCAAAGCATCGATTGTCTGTTCGAATCACAAGAAATACAGGGTATAAATCTGAGATTACTCAAACGTCTCTTTCCTCTTTTTTATTCTTTTTGTCGCACATTTTACATTTCACTACACCCATTGTACTGAGTTTTAAGTTCAATGTAAAAACATGTAGAAAACTCACCTCTTTAATCTTCCATTCAGTAAATATGTATTAGGCCTTTTTCGTTAAAATTTTTTCATATGTTCCATGGTTTTTCTTGGCTTTCATTTTATCTATACTAACATTATTGTATTGCTCATATAAGGTGTGTAGTTTGTGTCTCAATTAGCACATTCGCAAATCGAAAGGCGCTTCCTTTGAGTTTTAAGGGGTTCATGACAATGTTGGGTGTTGTTTGATGCAAGGTGAGGGCAAGGGCGTTTACATTTTTTATTATGACTCTGCATTATTCTATGATGAGTTTTTGTTTGTCTTTGATTTAATAGATATTTCTTTTACGGGCACACTTGTAGTATATTAGATATAAACAAGACCGGAATTTAATGCGCTCTCGTTTTTTTTAAAGTCAACATGTTTTCATCCGGACGACCGTGGTTTTCGTGCACCTTATTAACATTGACTCAACTCAATCTATGATGTTTTGTCGCATATAAGACAGGTATTGAGATATATATTGTTCTCGCTCACCATAGATTGAGCAATCCTACGCTCACACTCAGTGTGCTTTCAAGATCAATTCAAGGGGGGACTTATATAGATATAAAAATTGTTATGTATTTATGGAAATAAATGAGACCGAAGATAGAAAGGGTGTTGATTCGTACCATGTCCCCGAACCCACACTTTGGTTACTGGACCTATTTGTGGGGCCACTAGTTTGGCACCAATGTTTCGGGCGTCCGTGAATAACCTATGTAGGCACGGTGGCGATCCCCTCAATTCGACAACACACCCCAACGCATTCACATGCGGATTCCATGGCTCAACTCCATGACACTGAAGCTGAGGTCACGCCCCTGCCTAAGGCGGGGCGGAGCCCTACAGTACTGGGTATGGCAAAGATGTGCGTGTGTCTGTTTCTTCATTGGCTGAATTTTTGAATGTTCCTAGAGATGGTAATGATGGATATAGTGCAGATAGTTGGCATACTATTGCTGGTGTAGGTCATGATGAGATTATGAAGTTTCTATTTGGGAAGGTTGTTAGGACTAGGGAAGGGTTCAAAACCACTAGTCTTAGGGAAACTATCATGAAGATCTTGCATTCAATCTGTTAGAAAATTTTAATCCCAAATTCACAAGGAAGAGGGTCAGTTAGGATCTTGGACATGGTTCTAATTTACCTTATGATGAAGAATGTGAAAATTAATTTTCCTGCCCTAATTATTGAACACATGATGAATTGCAAGAATGCTCCCTCGCACTCTCTAGCCTATGGGTCCCTTATCTCTGGGATCTTGATTAAGGAAGGTCACACTCTCAGTGGTGACACCATCCCTGCACAGAAGTTCTCTCTGAAAATTATACGCCAAAAGGGATTGGACATCAAGTGTGACAAGCTGTGCAATGTTGGTGACTCACCAGTTAAGAAGGAAAAGAAGGAACCTGCTGCTAAGAAAAGAAAAGTATAGGAGACCAGTACATCTACTGATCTCACTCCATTGTTTGACAAGATTGAGAAGTAGGATAAAACATTGGAGATGTTGGTGACTATGGTGCATGGCTTGACCACTTCCTTCACTAAGAGGCAAGGGAGTTTGGAGGAAACGTTGAATGAGACTAGAGATTGGGTTGCTAGGATGAAGGCTGAGGGAACAGCGAGACATGTAATTATTGGTACTGGTCAGAAGGTTGCGACCACTCCCACTATTCAGACTACTATTTCTACTGCTGCTGGACAGACATCTACTGTTGCTACTGGTTCTGTTGCTAAGGGATCAGTTGCGCGCCAAGCAGTCTGAGGAAGATGAAGAGATTGACCTCGAGGAATCCACCCATTCTTCTACAAATGGAAGTTAGGATGAGGAAGACAATGATGATAATGATGATGATGAGGAACCTGAATTTGACGAGGATGATAAAGGTTCTGATCCTGATGCTTCAAAGGAAGAGATGGAGGATGAAGAGGATGAGTGATGATCTGTTCTAGCTTCTGTTCCCCTCCCCCTATCTATTGAACTGCTTTTAGTGATCTGTTTTCTATGCCATTTTACAAGACTTTGTTTATGTAATTTGGTTCTTGTTTAACTCTGCTGAACTATTGCTCTGCCTGTTTATTCTGTTTTGGGATTGTGAATTGTGAAACTAATAGGCTTGTGCAGATTCACTAGTGTTAAAAATGCTATTTGTAACGCCCTATCTGTAACAGGCACACTGATTGTCCGTTACAAAAAAATTATTTGTAACGGACATAAATAAAAGTTTGTTACAAATGACAGGTTGAAGAAACGCGGAAATGTTAGTTGTAACGGGCTGTTTGAATGTCGGTTACAAATAATATTATTTGTAAAGTGCAGTTAATTTCTACGTTACAAATAAGCTTTTAATAGAAATAAAAAAAATGTTTGTAACATATTTTTCCTTATGTCCGTTACAATTGAATCATTGTAAATGTCAAGTTAAATAAAATAATCATCTCCCTCTTAATGTTCCTCTCGCCATTGCCCTCTTCTCTTTCGTTATTTCTTTCACCGGTGTTGCTCGTTAGTGTTGCTGCCACCATTGCCGCCTGTCTGCCTCTCTCTTAATCGTCTTGGTGTTGGTAGCTCTTAATTGTTCCGCCGTTCTACTCTAACACACGTTTGCGGGTTGTTCATCAATTGCTCCGCCGCTCTGCTCGTCGGTGGTCGGCGACTCTGCGGTTTGTTCTGTCGTTCTGTTGGGCTGTTGGGTTGGTTGTTGGTTTCTTGTTCGTTGGGGCTGCTCGTCGGCTTCGTGGGGCTGCTTCAATTCGTGGCTTTAATCGGATTAAGGGCTGCTTCAATTCGTGGCTTCGTCGGATTAAGGGTTGCTTCAATTTGTCGGCTTCCTTGGGGCTGCTCGTCTACTTTACTTGAGGTTAGTATTATTAGGTTAGTATGCCTTTGTGCTTAAGCTCAGTGTAGGTTTTAATAAGCCTCAATTCTTTGCAACTCATGGTTTGTCAACATTAATTAAAAATATTAAGGACTTAAATCCTTCGTATGTAGATAGGTTCTTCCCAATACACAGACTACATCTTCATCGCAATCCAATTTCTGACCTCAAAATATTTACTTTTAATAAAGCTTGTTTTATCATTATAAAGATTAATTATAATCGTCGAGATTATAATAGACACTCCGTATTAATCTAAGAGGCAGTGCGAACAAATACAGATTAATTTATAATTTATAATGATTATTTCTTTCTAATAATTAAAGCAATTTACAGTTTATAAGCAATTTTTTAGAAAACCCACTTTGTTGTGTGTTCGTCAGATTGAGCGATACTACAAAATTTAAAACCCTCGATTTTTGCGAGTTCGATTTCCACTGAAAGATCGAATCATTAATGAATTCCAGTTCCAAACAGTTTATAAGCAATTTACAGTTTATAGTAGTTTATAATTTAAGCAATTTACAGTTTATAATTATTATTTCTTATAAGTTTATAAGTTTATAGCAGTTAACAATTTATTATTATTTATAAGTTGTATGCAATTTACAGATTTTTTAATTGTATACTATGCAATTTCTTCTATGCTATGCAATTTGTTCTTGAATACTATTTTATTTGTTGGAGTTTTGTGACTTGAATAATTGAATGGGACCTCTTAATCTCTTATTATATACAAGGGTTGATTTAATGGTGTTTTTTTTTTGTTGTTGTTAATGTGTAAATTTTTATGTTGTTTGAGTTCATAATTTAATTCATCATTTGATCTGTTTCTTCGAATTCTGATGTGCTATTGCTTAATTTTGCCTTAGAATCAGCGAAGCAATTGAGATGAATCACTTTATAGATGAATCAGAGAAGAATCAATTTTGCCTTAGTTTGAGGGGTCACTTTAGAGATGAATCAGCGAAGAATTAGAGAAGCAATTGAGAATTTGGGGATGGAAACTGCAATCAGACGCAATTTGGGGAAAATATAATCTCTGAATTTCGATGGAAATATAAAGCCTTAACCATGGTTAATGCTGATTAAACATTATTTTAACAAAAAATTAGGGGAAGGTTAAAACAAATTAAGACCCTTAAACTCGGGGATTTAGTATGGACCAAAAATAACATGAGGGTATAATGTGGAAAACGCAATTTTATAGGGGCATATCGTAGAATTTCCCAAATAAAAAAGAATAGAAATAAAACTATTAACTCGTAACGGGCATTTTATCAATGCTTAATCAGGTCACTCTTACAGCCTAATGAAGTCGTTGTGCCTGTAGCTAGATTGCTAAAAATGTGGCGATGCTTAAGGGTTTGTCTTACCAGACCACATGCTTTGTTTGTTAAATAAGACCATATGCTAATCCTGCTTTTAATTTTAACAATTCTTTTGCATTGTTCACTTGTAGTGGTTAGAATTCAAAATTTTACTAGTTCCTCACTGTAATAAAGATTAGAGAACTTTCGATGAATATTGAAAATAATCTTACTTTCAATTGGGAACTTCTTATACGACGTGTGTGATATCATCTATGGCAGGTTTATTGTTTGGTTTAAGTGCATACAAATATTGAAATTAATGAGTACACAGACATGCAGGAGCTAAAAAGGATAATTACAGAAACAATCATGTCATTTGGATCAAATTATTGAAATTGTTATCCAGTGATGGAAAGAGGTAGCTATTGATAAAGATAGCAAATCTTTTTAAGGAATATTATTTTTGTTTTTTCTCTTTGACTGTTGAGTTCCCTAGTGTTTTGAGTGATGACAAACAGTTGCAAGAACATGTACATTGGTTTGTTGAATACAACTGGTCTGAACAGCTGAGAAAACTGTTCTTGGTCACTTGAAAGAAAGTGACATGTATGCTAACAAGTTATATATATGTTCAAATTATTCTATGTGTTTAGTATACAGGTTTTTCCAACTCTCTGAGCAAGAAGGTCCTTCGAGTTAATCCAAGTTGAAAAGAAGATCAAGGGCAAGCTTTGAAGATGTTGAAGAATATGAAGATTAGTTCTAGGTTTAGACTAAGTCTTTATATTGTATAAATGCATGAGTATGGTTGATTGCTTGTATTATTGATGGACAAATTATGTGACTTTTCTTGTAGAGTTGAAGACAACTAGACCAGTTGGTTAGTTGGCTTCAACACTACCAGTTGGAAGAACAGTTCTACTGTTCTCACAACTCTTATCACCTTGTCGAGCAAGTAAACGTTTTTGAAGACTTTCCTAAAAAGATTTTTAGAAACTTCAAGGTGATCTAGTAAGAGTATTTACTTGGGAATATTGTGTAAGTGATTTTGTCGAGTTAAGTTAACTAGATATTATTTTATCTTGTATAAAATAATATCTTGTAAACTTTCCTAAAATATGTGTGGATTTTTGGAAACAAAWATCTYGCATATTATAGGGTTCGACTATGATCAATTGCAAGGCTCTTGCCTATAAATATTCACAAGTATACACTCTTACACATGATTTTCTCTCCGGGTTTTTAAAGAGTTATTTTTTAGAGAAGGAAAGTCCTTAGTTTTACATCAAGCAAGCATAGATCATACGAGTGCATATATTGAGCATTAATTTACTCTTGTACGCTCTTAGTGAGAGTTATTTGAGAGAAAAGATTTTGTATTGGATCATCAACAAGGGGTTGGTGATCGGGTAGCATTTGAGAGTTCAATTGCGAGTGCTTGTGAGTTCAAGTGCGAAATAGCACACTTGGGTTGAGTGTGGGGTTTCTTTGTGTGAGAGTTCATACATTGAGAGAGTGAGGGTTACTATTATTYWTWHRRAGTAGAATTAATAAAAGTAACTAGGTTAGGAGGACGTAGCCCAAAGTTGGGTGAACCTCATTAATCTAGTGTGTCCTTTATTATTGTTTGATAATTGTTCTACTCATTGTTTAACGAATATTCCGCTGCGAAGACCAGTACAACTGGTCTACCTGACTTGAACAGTAGCAAATCGAAAAATTTTATTGGGTACTCAATTCCCCCCCCCCCCCTCTTGAATACTCTTGGGAAACCTTCAATTGGTATAAGAGCCTAAGCTTCTTGCACGGGTAACACCTAGAGAAGTTGATCATGAGTACTCACGAGATGCAAGTCATTGGTTATGACAACAAGTATCCCAAGTTCAATGGGAAGAACTATGCCTGGTGGAAGAACAAGATGCAGAACATTATCATGGGCATTGACTACGAGTGTTGGATGATCGTTAAGAATGGTCCAGCAGTGGTCAAGCAGATCGATGCATCAGGTGTGGTTCATATAAAAAAGGAGAGTGACTACAAAAGCACGGACTTCAAGACATTGGAGAAGAATGCAAAGGCTATGTCTATTCTCCAACATGCCATAGGAGAAAACGAGACCAACAGAATCTTTGCATGTCAATCTGCCAAGAAGAACTGGGATACCCTTGAACTCGCCTATGAGGGTACCAGTGAGGTAAAACGTTCTAAGATTGATCTACTTATGTCAAAATATGAAGCTTTCAATATGAACAAGAATGAAAACATTAGTGACTATTTTGGACGTTTCATGACTATAGTAAATGATCTAAAATCACTTGGYARGAACTTTACTGACGAGGACTTGGTAAGGAAGATGCTACGTAGCCTTACAGGTGCTTGGACAGCAAAGGTGACTGCAGTGTATGAGGCAAAGGATCTAACTGTTCTCACACTAGAACAATTGATAGGATCCCTCATGACACATGAGATGTTGGTAGAAGCGAAAACAGATCGGGAACCAGCTAAGGACCTGGCACTTAAAGGAACAGTTGAAGAAGAAGATGATATTGCCATAATGGCAAAACGCTTTGAGAAGCACTTCAGGATTCAGAGGAAAAACATGAAAGATAAAAACTTTAATAAGTCTAACACTTTCAATGCAGGTTGCTTTAAGTGTTGAGAAGTGAGACATGTCATCAAGGACTGTTCTAGGTGGAAAGAAAAGCAAAATATGAAGAGTGAGAAGAAAGCTTTCAAGAGAGCCTTGGTGGCTGCTGTGTGGGGTAACTCTAAGTCTAATTCACACGAAGAGGATGACCCATCAGCGGACAAAATCTGTATGACTGCTTTCCTTGAACAGGTTGAGGAACCAGTTCAGGAGAATAGTAGGCCAAACAGATGCTTCATGGCCAAGACAGGAGAATCAAGTTCTCAAGAGGTAGCTATCTCTCAAATTCGTAATGATATGTATGAATATGATAGGGATAATTTGCTTGAATGTTTAGATACTATGCTTGATCAGGTTTTAGAACTGAGCAATGCCTATAAAGAAGGCAAAAGGACTATTAAAAAGAAAAHTGAGGAATATGAAATTGCTAGTGCTAGTTGTGACCACTTGCAAGAAGTTTGTATGCAGTTGAAAAATGAGAAAGCCGAACTGGAAGTGGAACTAGACRAGTGCAAAGTTGAATTGGGAACAGTTAAGTCAAGACTTCATCTAAATGAGTTTTCTGAAGATGAAGTAAATGACTTAACTGGTTCTCTGGTGGATTCAAGTTTAAACCTAGAGGATCCAATCGACTTTGCTGCDGCCAAGGAAAGGGCAAAGAATCTGAGCAAGCCTGACCTATTGCAAGCCTTTAACTTGCTAATGGATGATGTTCAGGACTTGCACAGGGAATTTGTCAAGACCAAGACTGCACCCCCTACTGTTCCCCCTACTCATCCTGATACTGAAATTAGTCAAATGATAGATGAGTATGAAGGACAGATATGTGATCTAGTTTGTGAGATTCATGAACTGAAGAAAGGCAGGCAGGACAGTYCAGTCAACATGTTAAGTGAGTCTGTGGTTTCAAGCATTAAAATGGATTTGGAAAATTTGAAAAATTCCTTTAAATCTATGGACAAAAGAAATGAGCAATTAATGAAAATGCTTGAAACCAAAGACAAAGAGCTTGAAAATAGTAAGAAACATGTTGATAGACTACTGACTGCCCGAGGCAATCTAGATCATGTCTTGACCTTGCAGGGAAAACAGTGGAGGTACTGGTCTAGGGTACACTGCCAGGAAGGCCAGATCCAAGTGGTCACCCAAAGACACTACATGGATACAGGAGAACAAGAAAGGTAAGTATGTGACTGCCAAAGATATGCATGTGTGCAATTTCTGTGGTAAGGGTGGTCACAAAATTTCATGAATGTGTTCACAGGAAGAGAAGCAAAGATAAGAACTGTAAGCATGTCAAGCTGGTCTGGGTCAAGAAGGACCAGAAACAGCCTACAGTTGATGAATCGGGACCCAATCTTGGTTGGGTTCCCAAACCTAACGTTTAATTTGCTTTTGCAGGCTAAAGTGAGGGGAGATACCTACTGGTATTTGGACAGTGGCTGCTCAAGACACATGTCAGGACACAAGGAATAGTTCCTCTCACTTGCAGCCTATGAAGGGGGAAGAGTCACTTTTGAGGACAACAGTAAGGGTACTATTGTTGGCCTAGGTAAGGTTGGTAAGTCTCTTTCCYAWGCTATTGATGATGTATATTATGTTGAGGGCTTGCAACATAATCTCTTAAGCATATCTCAACTGTGTGACAAAGGCAATAGAGTCGAGTTTCAAGATGATCTTTGTCACATACTTAGCAATCAAACAGGTGAACTGGTCTGCCAAGGAACCAGGTTTGATGATGTTTACATAACATATCTGTATCAAATTCCTAAGGACAAGTCCATTTGTTTGAGTGCTGTCACTGAAAAGAATTAGTGGCTTTGGCATAAAAGATTTGGGCATGCTTGCTTGACACTTTAGAACAAACTCAAAACCCGTGACTTAGTGGTTGGACTTCCAAACATTAAGTACGTGGTGGATAGAGTATGTTCAGAGTGTTCCAAGGGTAAGCATGTCAAATCATCTTTTAAGCCAAAGAGAGAGGTCAGTACAAGAAGACCACTAGAAATGATCCATATAGATTTGTGTGGTACAATGCGTGTCCAGAGCAGAAGTGGACACGGGTATGTTTGTGTTATGGTTGATGACTATTCCAGGTACACTTGGACTCTATTCTTGTCAGCCAAAGATGAGACATTTGATGAGTTCGAGGTGTTGGTAAAACAGTTGTAGAACCAGTTGAACTGTTCACTGGTTGCTGTAAGATCTGATCATGGTACTGAATTTGAGAATGCTAGTTTTACTACTACTACAGGGACAAGGTGTAAGTCACAACTTTTCAGCCCAAGAACTCCACACAGAATGGAGTAGTAGAGAGGAGAAAAGAACCTTAGAGGAGATGGCCAGAACAATGCTTATTGAAAGTGGTCTCCCTAAGATTTTGGAGGAAGCAGTAGTACAGCATGTTACATCCTAACAGAGCATTGCTTCGTCCCATTCTGAAGAAGACACCTTATGAACTCCTAAGGGTAGAAAACCAATATTGCACACTTGAGAATCTTTGGATGTAAGTGTTATGTGCATAATAATGGGAAGGAACAGTTGGATAAGTTCGACCCTAGGAGTGATGAGGGAGTCTTCTTGGATACTCCACACAGAGTAAGGATACAGGTCTTTAACAAAAGGACCTTGTGTATTGAGGAGAGTGTCCATGTAATTTTTATGAATATAACATGTTCTCTGAGATTCCACAGGTTACGAAGATGACTCCATAGGATTATTGAGTTCACTGGAGAACAGTTCACTGGTCCAGCTACTGATCAGGTAAGGGAACCAGACTCACCTACTGATCTAGCACAAATGGTGTGGAGAGTCTGTAATGCAATTGTGGAAGATACTGAAGAAGACAATCCACAGGAGGACAGTGAACAGGTAAGTAACTCAGGGGAACTATCAACAACTGGTTGACCCACTGAGAATCAGGTAAGTGAACAGGAGCAGACACTGAGCAAACTGGTCCCCCACAGAACTTACAGGGTGCATCAAGTGAGGGGAAAGTTTGCCTAGTGGTAATCCAGGAGAATGCACAAAGAATACTGGTTTTAAAAGTTACAAATATCAGTTCTTCATCCCAGAACAAATTTAAGTGACATTAATAAGGGATTCAACTAGAAGATCTTTATCAAAACTTTTGTGCATTCTATTCATTTTTGTCTAGTATAGAACCCACGGACTTAAAAGGCACTGTTGATCCTGATTGGTCTTGGCTATGCAAGAATGAGCTGAACAGTTCAAAGGAACAGTGTTGGCATCTTGAGTAGACCAGAAGGAAGAACATTATTGGTACTCGATGGTCTTAGAACAAATTGGATGACCTAGGTACAATAGTCCGAAATAAAGCTAGGCTTGTGTGCAAGGTTACAATCAGCAGGAAGGGATTGATTATGATGAGACCTTTGCACCTGTTGCAAGACTTGAAGCCATAAGAATATTAATTGCTTTTGCTGCTCACATGAATTTCAAACTGTTTCAGATGGATGTCAAGACACCTTTTTGAATGGCTACTTAAAAGAGGARGTATATGTTGAGCAGCCTCCAGGCTTTGAGGATGCACTGTTCCCCAACCATGTGTACAAGTTGGACAAGGCATTGTATGGTCTTAAACAAGCTCCTAGADCTTGGTATGAAAGATTGTCTAACTTTCTGATGGATAATGGTTACAAAAGGGGGACAGTGGACAAGACCTTGTTCATCAGGACAAGGGGCTCTGATTTACTAGTTATACAGATCTATGTAGATGATATTTTGTTTGGTGCAACTAATCAGATGCTATGTAATGAGTTTGCTGATCTTATGHAGAGTGAATTCGAGATGAGCGTGATGGGGGAACTAGGGTTCTTCCTTGGGCTGCAGATCCACAAACAAATGATGAGATCATGATCCATCAGCAGAAGTACTTGAAGGAACTACTGAAGAAGTATGGTATGCAGAACAGTAAGGCATACGATACACCTGTTCCTACTTCATCCAAACTAGATGTAGATGAAGGGGGAACAGCTGTTGATGCCACACTGTTCAVAGGTATGATAGGATCTCTTCTGTACCTTACAGCTAGCAGGCCTAACATCATGTTCTCTGTGGGGTTGTGTGCTCGATTCCAGAGCAACCCCAAGGAGTCACACTTGAAGGCTGTAAGGAGGATACTCAGGTACTTAGTAGGAAAAGATGATCTGTGTTTGTGGTACCCCAGAGGCAGTACAGCTGAACTGGTCGGGTACACAGATGCGGATTATGCAGGATATCTGGTTGATAGAAAGAGCACATCAGGTATGGCACACTTCTTGGGATCATGTTTGATCTCTTGGGGTTCAAAGAAGCAAAAAACAGTTGCTTTGTCCACGACAGAAGCTGAATACATAGCTGCTGCAGCTTGCTGTTCTCAGTTGTTGTGGATAAAGAGTCAGTTAAGAGACTTTGGTGTATTATTAGATTGTGTTCCAATACTCTGTGACAATACAAGTGCTATTAACATTTCTAAGAATCCTGTGCAGCACTCCAAGACCAAGCACATCGGGATCAGACACCACTTCCTTAGGGATAATGTGGAGAAAGGTAATGTGGAGTTGCTATTTGGTAAGAGTGAAGATCAGCTTGCTGATATCTTCACTAAACCATTGTGTAGAGAGTCTTTTTGTAGGTTAAGAGTCTTGTTAGGTTTATTTAGACTTAGGTAGAAAGGCTTCTTTTTGTATTTCCCTCAATGATTGGCTAGATTAGTACTCTTGGATGTATATAGTGCACATAATTTTGTTGATTCTATTCGTATCATATTGAAGCATGAGCAGGTGAAGTGAACTAAGTTGGCCAGAACAGGTGAGAACTATTTGGGGTAATGGAACGGTACAGGAAAACAGCAGATGTCCACATATATGTTCTTGCCAAATACTCAAGGTTTTGGAAAGAATTAATCAAGTATCCCAACTGCT
>SNQN01001594.1:18076-35537 GCA_008642245.1 Bassia scoparia | reverse complement strand
ATCAACCCACAATTTCACCACCACCACCACAAAACATCTCACCACCACCACTAAAGGCCCAACCAATCTCTTCAAACCCTAACCCTAACCCGACTAAACCCAGTCTCACACCCTCTGATCAAAACCCTAGTCAGGAATCAAACCCTACTTTGGTTGAGATCATTAAGGGGGAACAAGGTTCAGCTGCTAAGGACCTAGCTGAGGTTCTTGAATATGAAATTCTTAAGCCTTCAGCCAAGCTTAATGAGGAGAAGGGTGACGAAGATGATGAGGATGATGTTGTAGTTACTGGTGAAGGGTCTCAGGTGGCTTCAATTTCGAGAATGGTCGTTGGGAAAGAAACCAGAGCATCTGGCTCAAAAATCATGGAGAAGGAAAACGTGATGAAGCAGGAACAGTCTACTGGTACCCCCAAGGGAACCAAGAGGAAAGCACCTGTTCCCTGTTCTGCTAAAGGTAAACCAGTTGCTTCTCTTTCTACTGTTCAGTCTTCTAAGAAGAATGTTATGTCTGGTTGTGGCTGTGAGCCTGATTATTGGGAAATTCCTGCATTGCTTGAAGTGAAACAGATTTTAGAGTTTCAAGGTTGGTTAAGTTACATTCATGTTRTGAAAAAGGCATATGTTGAACCTGTTAAAGAATTTTATGATAATTTGTTTCAATATCCTGATGATAGTTTGGTTAGTACTGTGAATGATAAAGATGTGAAAGTGTCTATGACGTCGTTGGCAAAATTCATGAAGGTACCTAGGGACGGGTATTCTGGGTACAGTTCAGATGGTTGGCCTACTCTTTCTGGTGTAGGTCAAGATGAGATAATGAAGTTCTTGTTTGGGAAGATAATTAGGACTAGGGTGGGGTTTAAGTCCACTAGTCTGAAGGAACTTGTAATGCGGGTCTTGCATTCTATCTGCAGTAAGGTGTTGATTCCAAAATCCCAGGGTAGGGGTTCAGTTAGAATTATGGACATGGTTTTAATGTACCTCATGCTGAAAAACGTCAAGATAAACCTGCCTGCCCTAATGATTGAGCATATGAWGGCCTGCAAAACCTCACCCTCACACTCTCTAGCCTATGGATCCCTTATCTCTGGGATTCTCATGAATGAAGGATTGTCTTTGGATGGAGACACTATCCCGGCTCAGAAATTCTCTATGAAAATTCTGCGCCAAAAGGGATTGGATATCCATGATGACAAGCTGTGCTTTGCTGGTCAAACTCCGCTAAGAAAGCTCCTGCCCCTGCCACTAAAAAGAGAAAAGTGGAGGAGACCAGTACAACTACTAATCTCACCCCACCATTGTCTAAAATAGAGAAGCAGGACGAGACACTCTCTCAATTGGTGTCTTTAGTGCATGGCTTGACCACATCCTTCACAGATTGGGTCGCTAAGTTGAAATTTGGGGGAACAACAGAACAGGTAGTCACTGGTACTGGTCAGAAGGTTGAGACCACTCCAACTGTTCAGGCTACTGTTGCTGCTACTGCTTGACAGACATCTACTGCTGCTACTAGTCATCGTTCTGAGGTTAAGGGATCAGTTGGGAAGCAGTCTGAGGATGATGAGGAGATCGACCTTGAGGAATCCACCAACTTCTCTGCTGATGGAAGCCAGGAGGAAGAAGAAGAGGATGATGCTGAGGAAGAAGATGCTGATGCCGATGATTCTGATGCTTCTGAGGATGAGATGGAGGATGAAGAGGACGTTGATGATGAATGATGATCTGTTCTAGCCTTCTGTTCCCCTCCCCCTATCTATTAAACTGTTTTTGGCATCTGTTTTCCTAACCATTTTACAAGACATTTCTTTGATGTAATTTGGTTTCTGTATAACTCTACTGAACTATTGCTCTGCCTGTTTACTCTGCTTTTGGGATTGTGAATTGTGACATTGACAGGCTTATGCAGATATGTGATATGAATTAGTGGTTGATGCCACTGTTTGGATGAAAACGATAGTTTGTGCATGCCTTGCTATCTTTGAATTACTTTTTAATGATGCCAAAAGGGGAAATGGTCAGAAGTTCTGGAAGCCTTAAGTCTAGCTGTAGATTGAGTCTTAGAATAGTTGTTAGTTTAATTAGTTTACTTACTTTTATAGGAAATAACCAAGTTAGTTGGTTGTTTCACTTAGAGTCGAAAAAATCAAAAAAAAAATTGAAAATTTGAAAAAGTCCAAAAATAGTCTCATCATGGTTGAGTCGTTGTTGTATATAACTTGTTATTTGCAGGAACTTGTCACAGGGTTTTTCATCATCAAAAAGGGGGAATTTGTTGAGTTCCCTAGTGTTTTGAGTGATGACAAACAGTTGCAAGAACAGGTACATTGGTTTGTCGAATACAGCTGGTCCGAACAACTGAGAAAACTGTTCTTGGTCACTTGAAAGAAAGTGACATGTATGCTAACAAGTTATATCTTCAAATTGTTCAATGTGTTTAGTATACAGGTTTTTCCAACTCTCTAAGCAAGAAGGTCCTTCGAGTTAATCTCATAAATATTCCAAGTTGAAAAGAAGATCAAGGGCAAGCTATGAAGATGTTGAAGAATATGAAGATTAGTTCTAGGTTTAGACTAAGTCTTTATATTGTATAAATVCATGAGTRTGGTTGATTGCTTGTATTATTGATGGACAAATTATGTGACTTTTCTTGTAGAGTTRAAGACAACTAGACCAGTTGGTTAGTTGGCTTCAACACTACCAGTTGGAAGAACAGTTCTACTGTTCTCACAACTCTTATCACCTTGTCGAGCAAGTAAACGTTTTTGAAGACTTTCCTAAAAAGATTTTTGGAAACTTCAAGGTGATCTAGTAAGAGTATTTACTTGGGAATATTGTGTAATTGATTTTGTCGAGTTAAGTTAACTAGATATTATTTTATCTTGTATAAAATAATATCTTGTAAACTTTCCTAAAATATGTGTGGATCTTTGGAAACAAATATCTCACATATTGTAGGGTTCGACTATGATCAATTGCAAGGCTATTGCTGTCTCTTATACACATCTTGTATTTTAGCACATGTGAGAGTGACTTGATACACATACACACAACTGTTTTTTTAATTTTTTAAGAAAATGAACAGTGAGAATTATGTTTATAATACAAATAGAACTTTTATGATTCATATTAATATACATAGTTGTGTTGCTAGAAATGAGGCGTAGTTGGATGTATGGTGATCGGCGGGAACTTTCATATCAAGAAGGGGTTAAAGAATTCTGTCATTTTGCTATAGAACATCGTAGACGTACCAAGGTAGAGCTAATCTTTTGCCCTTGTCGTGATTGCGCTAATGTAAAAAAGTGGGTCTAAAACCATGTAATAGGTAACCATGTAAGATGTAGATGTTCTAGAAGTTAGGCTCTAAAACCCCAAAAAACGCCCCGAAATTACCATTTCACGTCCTAAAATGACCCTGTTGTGTCTAAACGAGTGCAATCAATCTCTAGGTAGCTGAAATGAGTGTTTTAGGACATGACCAAGCTTTAAAACCATGTAACAGGTAAAAATTATATAAGTTAGGCGCGAAAACCCATATAACTCCCAAAAATTGCCCAAAATTGCCATTTCGCTCCCTAAAATGTCCTAAGCGAGTCTAAGCGAGTGCTATGAAGCTCTAGGAAGCTTAAACAAATGTTTTAGGACATGATCGAGCTTTAAAACCATGTAATAGGTAGATGTTATAGAAGTTAGGCTCTAAAACACCATAAAATGCCCTGAAATGACCATTTCACGTCCGAAAATGACCTCGTTGTGTCTAAACGAGTGCAATCAATCTCTAGGTAGCTTAAGTGAGTGTTTTAGGACATGACCGAGCTTTAAAACCATGTAATAGGTAAAGATTATTTAAGTTAGGCGCGAAAACCCTTATAACTCCCAAAAATGGCCCAAAATTGTCATTTCGCGCCCTAAAATGATCTAAGCGAGCCTAAACAACTGCATAGAAGCTCTAAGAAACTTAAAAAAACTTTTAGGACATGATCGAGCTTTAAAACCATGTAATAGGTATATGTTGTAGAAGTTAGGCTCTAAAACCCCAAAAAACTCCCCGAAATGACCATTTCACGTCCTAAAATGACCCTGTTGTGTCCAAACGAGTGCAATNTAGGCTCTAAAACCCCAAAAAACTCCCCGAAATGACCATTTCACGTCCTAAAATGACCCTGTTGTGTCCAAACGAGTGCAATCAATCCCTAGGTATCTGAAATGAGTGTTTTAGGACATGACCAAGCTTTAAAACCATGAAATAGGTAAAAATTATATAAGTTAGGGGCGAAAACCCATATAACTCCCAAAACATTTCCCAAAATTGCCATTTCGCGCCCTAAAATGGCCTAACCGAGTCTAAACAAGTGCAATGAAGCTCTAGGAAGCTTAAACAAATGGTTTAGGACATGATCGAGCTTTAAAACCATGTAATAGGTAGATGTTGTAGAAGTTAGGCTCTAAAACCCATTAAACGCCCCGAAATGTCCATTTCACGTCCTAAAATGACCTTGTTGTGTCTAAACGAGTGTAATCAATCCCTAGGTAGCTTAAGTGAGTGTTTTAGGATATGACCGAGATTTAAAACCATGTAATAGGTAAAAATTATATAAGTTAGGCTCTAAAAATTGTAGTGTTATATCTTATTTGAAGTAATAGAATGTTCTTTCATGTTTACAAAAAACGTTGTAATTAACTTTTTTTTCCTTGTTGTAAGGTGTACATGGGAAGATCGGCGGCCTACAAAGATAATGAAATAAATCAGGTTCGAGAACAATGGGAAAAATATTTTAGAACAACAATATTATTGAAGTGAAGTTTCGTACGTACTACTGTACTAGAATGCCTATTATTATCTATGCTTTGTATTATGTATGTCAATGAATCATGTTGTGTAGACGACTTTGACATATGTATGGATACTTGAATTCAAGATTGATATATGTAAATTCATTGTGCGACATTTGCACTTGTTTTGGAAATATGTTGTACGTTTATTTTATTTCAGGGATTCAAGTCTAAGTAGTTCAGTTAGTTTTAGCGAGATTATGGCGTAATTTTTGCAGATTTGAGTGCATATATATGGCTTATTTGTATTGGAGGTGCTCAGGTGATACATGTATTAAAAAGAGGTTGTATATTAGCTGGTTAGTGACACGATATGATATTTGTTAAAAAAAACACTAGTATTTGTAACGGGCAACAACATGTTTTTTACAAATATGTGGGTATTTGTAACGGGCCGAATTATGTGTTTGTTACAAATACAAAGTTATTTGTAACGGACATATAATTCTGCCCGTTACAAATACTCTCTTATTTGTAATAAACATTTTTTTTCCCCTTAAAAATAATCAAGTATTTGTAATGGGAATAAGTGTTGCCCGTTACAAATAACAAGGTTATTTGTAACGCCTGCAATTGTAACGGACATGTCCGTTACAAATAGCCTATTTTTGCCCGTTACAAATAGCATTTTTTCCACTAGTGTTTATATGGTATGAATTGGTAGTTGATGCTACCTTTTGGTTGCAAACGATATCTTGTGCATGTTATTAATTCAATGAATGTTTTTTAATGATGCCAAGAGGGGGAAATTAATTAGAAGTTCTAGAAGCCTTTATCTAGTTTAGATTGAGTCAGTTTAGTATAGTTGTAGTTTAATATAGTTGAGTCAAATAAAAATCCGGATGATTCTCTTACAGAATATGATTCTGGACAGTTTGTTTTGATTTCTTTCATAGGAAAAAACCAAGTTAGTTGGTTGTTTCACTTAGAGTCGAAAAATTAAAAAAAAATCAAAAAATTAAAAAAGACAAAAATAGTCCCATTGAGATAGAGTTGTTTTTGCATATAACTTGTTATTTGCAGGAACTTCTCACAGGGTTTGTCATCATCAAAATGGGGGAATTTGTTGAGTTTCCTAGTGTTTTAAGTGAWGACAAACAGTTKCAAGAACAAGTWCATTGGTCTAATGAATACAACTGGTCTGAACAGCTGAGATACTGTTCTTGGTCACTTGAAAGAGAGTGACATGTATACTAACAAGTTATATTGTGCAAATTKCTAWATGTGTTTGGCATMCAGGAATTCCAACTATTGAAGCAGAAAGTYCTTCGAGGARGACTCGAGAAGATCAARATTATATTGAAGATCAAGGAAGCTTCGAGAAGTTGAAGAACATTGAAGATTAGTTCTAGGATTAGAATAAGTCTTCTTGTTGTATTAAGTGCATGAATGTGTTTGTTGTGTGCTTGTATTATTGGTTGATGGCATTGGGCTTTGAACTTTGTCTCTTAGAGTTGTGGTAACTAAACCAGTTGGTTGGTTGACTTTGACCCTAGCAGTTGGGAGAACAGTTGTACTGTTCTCACAACGCGAATCATCTTGTCGAGTAAGAAAATATTTTTGGAAAGTTTTCTTAAAAATAATTTTTGGAAAGTTTTTCGTAAAACGGTTTATGGAAACTTCAAATATGATATGGTGGGAATATATGTTTGGATTTGTGGTAATTACTTGAGATGCAATTAAAGTAACATAAGATATTATATCATCTTGTACGGAATAATATCTTATGAGACTTTCCTAAAATATAGAGAATAGATATATCTTTATTTATCTCCTATATTCTAGGGTTGCATCACTAGTAATTGCTAGGCCTTTGGCTATAAATATCCATGTATATAGACTCACGAACAACACTTCTCTCCACGTTCTTAAAAAGGTGTATCTTTGAGGGAAAGAAAGAAAGAGCAAAGTCTTAAGCCTAGATCAAGCAAGCACAATTCATACACACGAGTGCACAAAGAAATTGAGCGTTCATATACTCTTGTAAACTCAATGAGTGAGTACATTGAGAGATTTGCATTGTGTTGAATCACAAACGAAGGGGTTGGTGATTGGGTTGCAATTGTGAGTTCAGTTGCGAGTGTTTGTGAGTTCAAGTGCGATCTAGCACACTTGGGTTGAGTGTGGGGTGACAATTGTATGTGTGAGTTCACGTACATTGTGAGTGAGAGTTGCTTTGTTATTTCGGAGTAGATTTAATAAAAGTAACTAGGGTAGGAGGACGTAGCCCAAAGTTGGGTGAACCTCGTTAAATTTGTGTGTCTTTATTATTATTGCTCGACATCGTTCTACGTACTGTTCAACACTTATTCCGCTGCGAGACCAGTCCAACTGGTCTACTCTACTAAAACAGTACACAATCAAAATTTTTAAAAGGCMCTCAATTCMCCCCCCCCCCCTCTTGAGTACCTTCGGGAAATCTTCAATGATGGAGCGCTTAAACGCAAGAGAGAGAAGCTTAAGAAATTTCAAAAGTTATATTACTTTGTTCTAATTTCTACAATGCAAATAACACATCAATTAAACAAGAATGCAGAAGGTAAGTAAGTCCACACAAGGGAAATATAAAGAGAAAGAAGACTGGAATAATATGAAATCAGTTTCAATATGAAATAGAAACATCATCTTCTAGTAGCGATTCATTAGGATAAGAAACACATATTAAATCACATCGCACCATATAATGAATAAAGACTAACCTTTGTGATTTTTTCAAGATCATCTTTTCCTCCATCGGTTGTGTCAACACCATATACAATACGCTCAGCACAACGGCCCCCATGAGCAACAACCATTTGCATCATCATATAATCAACGGTCGTGTATCCTATGTCTACCATATTTTCCCTCGGATAAAAGACAAATATGGTTGTTTCCTGTCCAAGTTGAGAAATTAACATCAAAAGTTGAACCTATAAGACCTCCAATACTACAACCAAAAAGTTCTTACCTTACCACCCGGTAGGATCTGAGAGAAAGCGTGCCAATCAAATCTTGGAAAGAGATGAGCTAACACTACAAGACCAGCCTCGTGCACAGCTAACAGTCTCTTTTTTTCAAGTGACACCTAGTCAAGCATTTTTACATAGTGTTCACAGGCTTTTAAAAGCCTAAAAGCCTGGGATTGAATCTCATTTTTGTTAAAAGCCTGGGATTGAATCTCATTTTTGTTCACATAACTTCAGTTAAGACGTCTCGAGGAATCTGAAAAGGATATTACAAAAAGGTATATGAAAAGACCTAGTTTAGGCAACAAATATTCATAAAATCCTCAACACTTGAAATAATAACTAGATTGAAAATCAGAGTAACAGAACTCAAGACAAAACAAACTTTGAATAACAACCAGAACCATGGAAGGTACACAGGTGACCACAACCACTTCAATGATTCATTTTCAATACAACAAATGCAATGCAGCATCAATGATTTGTGATTTCACTATTACCACTTGGATGACTCAACCATGGATGAGTTACGCTTGTAGGTCAGCCCAAAAAAAAAAAGTCTCAAACTGATCATTGGTTTTCATGTCATTGAAGACCTCATTTAGCGGGAATGACATAAATTATGGCCTAACTATCGACAAAATAATAATCAAAGAAATTCTATTTCTACCACTACCTATAGGAGAAATTCCTGGAATAATGTCACCTATATGCCTCCTGCTAAATGAACAACGGAGGCAATAATCCTTGATGCATTACTTCATAACAACAACAATAACAAAGCATAAATACATAAAAGATGTGGACAGTTGCATGAATATCTTATACCTCTTATAGCCATCCACAAGGATCTACTTCCTCAACTCACTCCTAACTAGTGTATAGGCTCCACAAACCCATAATTCTATCAATTTAACTCCTCATTAGGATTAGCAAGCCCAAAAGTCCAACATGGCACCAGCCTCATGAACGTGGTGGCTTCAAGTTATAATTACGGTCCAAAATTTCTAATAAGCACTGTGTGCTTTCCTTAATCCTTCACATAAGCTATCTAATACTAATGTAAGCACTGTGCCATGATTAGGTTAGTTAGTATCAGTGTGGTCTTGCAGTGTCAGTGTAAGTGTCAGTGTAGTGGTATGCACTGTCCTTTGTACCCACCTAATCTTGTATATTGACAGTATGCTTCATGCAATGAGCTTATGCCAACTGTTGTTGTACTGGCTTTCTCTAGGTTAATGGATGTATATATTCCTAGGTAGCCTCTCTCTTTGTACATAAGTTTTTGCAAATATTGAATGAAATAGAGATCAGTGTTTAGAGCCAAAGCATACACCACACTTCTCATGGTATCAGAGCCAGGTTGCCAAACAACATAAAATCTCTACTTTTTCATCCAAAAATTCAATCTTTCACCTCCGATTCCTATTTTGAAAACTCTGATCTCACACACACACAATGGCAAAGCTATGAAACATTTTGAGTCCTCTGTACTTGCATCCTTCAGATGGGTAAAGTTCTATTTCCATCGAGAAGCTCACTGGAATAGGCAACTACAGAGAATGGAGAAGAGAAATGGAGTTGGCTCTACTCTCCAAGAGGAAGCTTGGTTTTGTGACTGGAGCTGTGCAAAAGGACAAGGAGGATGAGACAAAGCAAGAACAATGGGAAACATGCAATGGAATGGTGATCTCCTGGATAAGCTCTAATTTGAGTGATTCCATTAAGAGATCCATTCTCTTCATGAAATCTGCTCAAGAGATCTCGAAAAACCTTGAAACTAGATTCTCTCAAGTGAGTGGTCTGAGGAAATACAAACTTTGCAATGAGGTTTATGATCTCAAGCAAAGAGGAAGGACTGTGAATGATTACTATACTACATTGAGTGCTCTATGGGAGGAGATTGAAGGCTTGAATATGTATCCTCCCATATCTGAACTCACTAAGGAAACTAAGGAAACAGTTGCATATTTCAATGCTGTGAAAGCAATGAAAGAGGAGATTAACCTTTTTCAATTCTTGATGGGTTTGGATGAAGAGTATGCAAGTGTCAGGTCACAAATCCTTATGAAATTACCATTACCTTCAGTTGAGGAGGCATGTGGTATTGTCAAACAAGAGGAGGCTCAAAGGGAGATAACAAGTGCAGATAAATCTGAGGGGGAGGTTGTTGCTCTTATAGCAAACCACAAATCCTATCAGGGAAGTAGCAGGGGTTTCAAGCAAGAGAAGACATTCAAGGATGCTGCTGAAAACCATTCTGATGAGTGTTCTACTTGTAATGTGTGTGGAAGGAAAGGTCACTCAGCTGATAAGTGTTGGAAGGTGGTTGGCTATCCAAAATGGCACCCCTAGTATAAGAAGCAGAACAAAGGAAAGGATACTGAAAGCAGAGGAAAGCCAAGCTACACCAAAGGTAAACCATTTGCTGGGAATGCAGAGTGTCAGGATGAAGTGAAGGGTCTCACCTCTGAACAAAATCATCAACTTCTGAAGTTACTCCCATCTGCCTCAACCTCCAAAGAAGGATATGACACTGATGAAGAAATTGATACTGGGTTTGCATGTATGACTTTATGCAATAAAATTGCTAATGACTGTGATGCTTGGATAATAGACTCAGGTGCTACTCACCATATGATTACCAAGCTTAAGAACCTACTTAATCCTGTTAAAATTGACAAAATGCCAAGAATTACATTGCCAAATGGAAAAACCTCATATATTTCTTATGTGGGGAGTGTGAATCTGGGAAATGGTGTTGTGTTGAAGAATGTGATGTATGCCCCAGATTTTAAATACAACCTCCTTTCAGTGAGCAAGTTAACCAGGGATAACAACTGTTGTGTGTCATTTAAAAATGAGGTGTGTATGATTCAGGACTTTGCAAGTCTCAAAACTAAAGCTGTTGGAAGGATGCACAAGGGTTTGTTTCTGCTGAAAGCTCATGAAGAGAAGAATGTAATGAAGGAATGATTCTGCAAGCAATTTGAATGGTAGTGTAATGAAAAACACAATTAAAGTTTCTGCTCCTTTTGTGGGTAAAGTGTGTAATGCTGTGTGTGACTCAGCAAAACTAAATGAGTGTAATTTATGGCACAACAGGTTGGGACATGCACCTTTGAATGTTATAAATAAAATCAAATGCTTGCCTTATTCTTGTGTCTCAAATGCAAATGTGTGTCTGATATGTCCAATGGCAAGGTTCACTAAACAACCTTATGCTAGGAGTGATTCTYATGCAAAGTAGGTGTGTGAATTAATTCACATTGATATATGGGGACCATACAGAGTTCCTACAAGAGGAAATTTTAGATTCTTCCTTACCATTGTAGATGATTATTCAAGGGCTACTTGGATACATTTGTTGAAAGCAAAATCTGATGCTTATGATGTTATAAGAAAATTTGTGATGTTTGCAAGAAATCAATTTGCTGCACAGGTGAAAATTATAARATCAGATAATGCTCTTGAATTTGCTGATGATAAATGCAAACAACTGTATAGTAAGCTTGGCATAATCCATCAGACATCTTGTGTGGATAGACCACAACAAAATGGTAGAGTTGAAAGGAGACGCGGGAATGTACTTGAGATGACAAGGGCTTCGAGATTTCAAGCTGGCTTGTCTCTGAGATTTTGGGGTGATTGTGCATTAACAACAACCTATATTATCAATAGACTACCAAGTGAAGCACTCAATATCTTGACACCTTTTGAGAGATTATTTGGCAAGAAGCCTAAATATGATGAGCTCAGGGCATTTGGGTGTCTAACTTTTGCCTACAACCCAAATCTGAAAGGTGATAAGTTGGAACCAAGGGGGTTGCCTTGTATATTCCTAGGATACCCTCAAGACAAGAAAGGATACAGGGTTATGAGGTTAGATACCCAACATGTTTTCATCTCTAGGGATGTCAAGTTTGTAGAAAACATCTTTCCATACAAAAAAAAAACAATCTACAGCCAACTATAGAGAACCCGTGCCTCAATGTTTTGAAGAAATCACTGTAACAGACACAGGAGAAGATCAAAACCAAGGTGTTACTGAACCACCAGAACAGCAGGGTACATATGCCCTTGAGGAGACACTGGAGCAAGGTGGTGATGAAGACACACAAGAGAGTCCACAGCAGACAAGTCCTAGTCCACAACCAGTGGTGAGAATATCATCAAGAAATTCAAAATCACAAGCCTAGTTCAATGATTATGTGCAAACAGCTAGAAGAAAAATTGGTGCACAAAATGAAGATGAAGTTGCCCTTATAGCTCAAGTCACCACTGCATCAGTGGAACCACAATTTGTTGCATTTATGATTAAAATGAATGAACACATGGACCTAGCTAGGTTCAGAGATGATGTGCAACACCAACATTGGATTGATGCAATGAATGAAGAAATTGAAGCACTTGAAAGAAATGAAACTTGGGAGATTGTACCTCTGCCTCCAAAAAAGAGAGCTATAGGTTGTAAATGGTTGTACAGGACCAAGTTTAATCCAGATAGAATAGTTAAAAGATATAAAGCCAGGGTTGTGGTGCTTGGATGCAGACAACATGAAGGAATAGATTATAAGGAGACATTTGCCCCTGTGGCAAAAATGACTACAGTTAGGGCTCTATTAGTTGTAGTTGCTCTTGAAAAATGGCACACTTGTCAAATGGATGTTTAAAATGCATTTTTGTATGGGGAGTTGGAAGAAAATGTCTATATGACAATGCCACCAGGATATGAGCACTTGGGGAGTAGAATAACATCAAGCATTCATTCACATGTATCAAAGACAAAACAAGGAGACTTGGTGTGTAAACTAAAAAAGTCCTTGTATGGGCTCAAGCAAGCACCAAGGTAATGGTTTGCTAAACTTTGTCAAGCCTTAAAGTCCTACGGTTGTCAGCAATCCAAAACTGACGATTCATTGTTCACTAACAAGGATCAAGACAAATTTGTTGTAATTTTAGTTTATGTTGATGATCTGTTGATCACAAGAAATTATCCAACTACCATCACATCAGTGAAGAAGTATTTGGCATGACAATTCTTGATGAAAGACCTTGGAGCTCTAAGATATTTTTTGGGCATAGAAGTGAGTCAATCTGACAAGGGTCTGTTCATTTCTCAAAGGAAATATGCAGAGGACCTGATCAAAGAATTTGGTGCTCATAGACACAAGCCCTTGAGATTGCCCCTGGACTCCAATGTCAAACTCACTGACGATATGGGTGAGCCACTCCCTGATCCTGCAATCTATCAGAGACTCATCTACCTAACTATTACCAGACCTGATATCACCTTCAGAGTCAATCTACTTAGCCAATTCATGCAGAATCCCACAAGTGCTCACTTGCAACAGGCAAAAAGGGTGTTGAGATATGTCAATAGAAATCCAGAGACCAAGGTCTACTAATGGCATCTAATTCAGCAGCTAAACTTACAGCATATACAGATAGTGATTGGGCAGGATGCCCTATTTCAAGAAGATCTACAACAGGTTTCTATGTGCTTTTGGGAAAATCACCAATCTCTTGGAAATCCAAAAGGCAACATGTGGTGGCAAGATCCTCAGCTGAAGCAGAATATCGAGCCATGGCATTAACTATATGTGAAGTTACTTATTTGTCTCAACTGCTAAAGGAATTAGGTCTTAAGCACCATGGAGGAACTATTCTCAAATATGACAATAAGGCAACTTTGGCCATTGCAGCTAACCCAGTTCAACATGAGAAAACAAAGCATGTAGAACTAGATTGTCACTTTGTTCGAGACAAAGTAGCTGAAGGAGAAATCTTCCCCGAATATGTCCCTTCCAAGGATCAATTGGCAGATGTGTTTACAAAACCTATGACCATTGCACAGTCTCAACAGACTCTTCCCAATCTTGGTGCACAAACCTCACCCCAAGCTTGAGGGGGAGTGATAAGCACTGTGTGCTTTCCTTAATCCTTCACATAAGCTATCTAATACTAATGTAAGCACTGTGCAATGATTAGGTTAGTTAGTATCAGTGTGGTCCTGCAGTGTCAGTGTAAGTGTCAGTGTAGTGGTATGCACTGTCCTTTGTACCCACCTAATCTTGTATATTGGTAGTATGCTTCATGCAATGAGCTTATGCCAACTGTTGTTGTACTGGCTTTCTCTAGGTTAATGGATGTATATATTCCTAGGTAGCCTCTCTCTTTGTACATAAGTTTTTGCAAATATTGAATGAAATAGAGATCAGTGTTTAGAGCCAAAGCATACACCACTCTTCTCAATTTCAGCAATAATAAGAACACAATGAAAACCAGCAGGCTAAGGTCATAGCCTAGGTGAACCAAAATTCGTTCAAGAAAACCCCTAAAATCGACATATTCATAGAACAAAAATTTGACTCAAATTCGCCTAGAACAGGAACAAATAAGACATACTAGAAAATAAGCCATAAATTCTTAAGTTTACAAACAAATTTATTCGGAAATTCAACACATTTCTTAATTAAAGTATGAGAAACAAATTGAGGTACTTACTTGAAGCAACATTGAGTTGGAGAAAGGGCAGCAAACTTAGTCAGAACTATAAAGCAACCATAGGCAGCGACCAAGGCTCGTCAGATCTGGGTCGAATTGAAGGCCGAATGGGAGGAAGCTTAGCAAATTTCATTGGCTATTAGCACAGGCAACACCAACGAGGGTGAGAGATCGCCAGTGAGGGTGAGAGACTGCCGATGAAGAGAATTGTGGGTGAGCATTGAGCCGAATGTTGAGAAAATAATAAGGTTTTGGTGAATATATATAAGTCAGTTTGAGAGGAGAGGAATGCCAAATGCGAGTGGTGAGCACTGAGTAGCGAGAGTGTTTGAGTGGTAGCCTGGTAGGGTGAGCAACATTTGTTTTATTTTAAAAATAAAACAAAATAAAAGTATATTTGTTATATAATATTAAGATATAATATTATGTGAATGTCCATTATATCTTATGTAATCTTCTGGAATATTCTAGATTGTATTAGGGTTAATTGTTCTCCAAGAAACCCTATCTCCAAGATCGGTATTTAATTACTTGCAATACGAATTCASTATATGCTATTGATTTTATTTAGTAATTTCATCATTCTATTATGCATGCGTTAATCTATTATTTGGGAATCACATACATATATGCGGTTGATTCACATGATTGTTTGATTTTTGATGTATATTATGCATGCATGAGTTTTGATTATTTCTTCTTTCTTCTTTGTCTTATATATAGTCATATATCACTTGATTTATTTATGAATATATGTTGATTGTTTATGAGACTTTTGATGTGCAATTTATTGTATGATTGTCATACCTCGTATTAATTTATTTCTATATAAGTAAATATTATTATGTTCGTTTATATTTGATACGGAGCATCTAAGATAATAATATGTACTGTTTACATGGATTTTTTTTCATATTCTTGCACAGAAAGTTTATGATAGTAAACAACCTATACATGCTTAAACAATGATTTGTTATTTCAATAATTATTTTGGACTAATGTCTGTTATATACATATCATATGATTTCTACGATTTTTATCGAAAGTGTGAAATAATTTATTTTGTCAACCTTTTATAAATACCTATACATACACAATATATAATGGTTGGATAGATTACACAAGTATATACATATTATTAATGATATGTGTATGTAGAATATAAAATAAGTTTTGCCTTTAATCTTAATGAGAAACGAATTATTTTTAGGCTTACCATGTGAACGTGTTTTACATCAGATAAGATTATTTAAAAATAATAAATAAAGCCCAATTTAATATTTCTCATCTAACAAACAAAATAAATAAATGATTATATTAATTCATCAATATATACTATATGATAATACAGTGAGACATATAATAAAGATCTCAATCATCCATATAATAAATCTAAAAGTTATATATTGACATCATGAAATAATCTCTTTGGATATTTTGTGTATTCATGTAACAACTTAGAGGATATATCTCAGACAAACTATAGATGATATTTAGAGTATTGTTCTCAACTTATCCAAGTTTTCTATGATTCAAATTTTCTACCCAAAGAATTAAAAAAATAAAAAAAATTAACAACATCCATAATCAGGCTATTGAGAAAATATTAACAAACATAGCTAGTTGTATACAAATATAGTAGATTCCTATTAATCCTAGGGTGATTTATTAGTTATTTATTATTTTTTAAATAAACTTATTTGTGTAAAACAAGTTCACTGGTAAGCCCCCTGTAGACACCTAAATGTGTCTCCCCAAATGAGTAACGATGATGATACATATCACGTTTCGTGATCGATTTGTTTCTAAAAGACGCATTTGAACTCGTGAAAGCTCGAAATAATGTGAAGTCAAGCTCATAATCATGTGCCAGGTCAATAAGAGGCAAAAGTATTTCTTTATTTCTTAGAATTTTCTATTTGTTTTACGATTTTCAAATAAATATTGGTGATTTTATGATTTTTCATTTTCATTGCATTCTTCTCATTTTCTGAGTTCACGCAGTATTTTTAGATTGTTTTTGATTTTCTACAATTTCTATGATTTTACAATATTTACAAAATCAAAATACGCAAAAAATACGAAAAATGCAGAAAATAAACAAAAAATACCATAGAAACGGGAATGTTCTAGAACCTCTAGAACCATATTAGAGGTGTCTAGGTTCATGCAAATCCAAAGAGAATCGGAAATTCCCGAGAATACGAGATAATATTGAGAATACGTGAGCGTATATACGATCCTATTGAGCGTATATCGCCATTGAGCTATATACCTCCTTGGATCGTATATGCTCAAATAAAAAGAATCGAATTTTTCAAGCGTATATTGCCCAACTGAGCGTATATACGCTCGTTTTGAGCGATATATGCCCGTTTGGTTTTTGCGCCTATAAATACCCTCTTACGCCTCATTTCCGGGGACACGACATACGTTGCTAGGCTTTGCATACTCTCTTGCTCTCTCACTCATACTCTCTCACCACTAACACAAAATACGAGTTCTAATACGTCTTTTTAAATCAAATCAACGAGCGAAATCAAGGTAACCTCTGAGGTACTCACCCAAAACCTCATTTTCGTTTCTTTCTAATTTGATTAACAATTATTACGAGTTTTAATTCGATTACAAGATGTAGAAACTCACTTCGTATTCGCTTCTCTGTAAATATGTAGAGTTTCATCACTTTTTACTGTTTTCAATATGTTCATCTTATTTTATTGCTGCTTGTCATTGCTAACATTTTCTCATGTTCTGCATAGCGACCTTGGCGAACACTTCAAATTTCATTAAAAAAACTAACTCTTATTTGTTTGCAGTCTCCATGTAGGAATGACACATATGTACATATTACCTATTACTTTGCGTATTGATAATTCGTTTCGTTTCGCTTACATGTTACCTTGCATCACTTGTATTTGTTTTGTTAAATAAGACCGGAAATTATGTGAATCACTTATAAAATCAGATTAACATGGACAACCGCTTTTAGCACCTTTTAATTTGACTAATATCAAATGATCACAATTTCTAGGCTAGGTAGTTGTTTGTGAATAATAGAAACCCACTGTGTGTAGTAACTTTTAGACTAGTGCGCTAATAAGGTCTTGAATATGTAAGTTGCGTGCATCCAATAATTTAGTAAATGACAATGAGACCGAATTCCTCTCT
>SNQN01001594.1:3929-17958 GCA_008642245.1 Bassia scoparia | reverse complement strand
AATTATATTTTGCAATAAAAATAATAATCATTATTTAAGATAATTGTGATTCCCTATCAAATGAGTAATAGGGTAAGTAGTTCACTGTAAGAAACTTGCTAGTCAATTTTCATAATTAATTCATAGTATTCTCGATAATTTGGATTAAAAGCTCATCTATATATTGTTCAAATGTATATTAGTACTTGCGTTGCATATATATTTTTCTCATGTACATACAATACATTATACATGACCTTTAATTAAGTAATATGGTCATATTAGCATTCTTATTATCTTATAAGTTACTAATACACCATATTATGGAACATAATACTATCATGATTTAGTGGTATTGATATGTTGATTGAACTCAATTATAACAGTAATAAAACCCTAAATGATAAAATATGGATTATTGAAATGGTGAGTTGTATGAACATAAAATTCTCGTATGGGTTTGAAATTCATCAAATTTATACAAAGTTGTCGTACATATTAACTTGAAATTTGTATGATATTAATTTAATTTTTTTTAGAGGGCTTTACATTTGGACTATTAAACTTTTCCCTATATGATGAAGATGRATAATTGGAATAATGTATGAATTGAACATGGAATCCTTATACTAAAGACCTGAAACTCAGTAAATTTTTATGAATGGTCAGAAAACCCATCCTCAGCATATATATAAAGTCTTATACATGACAAATATGTTTCTAAAGTAGATAATCCACCATTTACACAAATATTGTGCTCCTAAATATATGCATAACAATATCATATGAAATTACAAAGAATTTGTGGAGTTTATATATTGTCTTTTGGGTGGATATTCAAGAAACCAAGCTTTTGCTAAGATAAATAATTCATATAGTCATTCCCAAAAGTGAATGAGAAATTACATACTTTGAAGAGTTATAACCATGTTTGCTTGGTATTATTTTGATTATATCACGGAAAAACTTATAATAAAAATTGTAAACATTAGTGCATTATTATCTTTGAGCAATCCAAGATATTGTATTTATGAGTTGATGAGATTGAACATGACATTGTGAGCGACTCACTTGATAAATTATTATTTTTATGCCCATACGTATAAGATATTCGAATAGATAATGAATGCAAGAGGAACACTTTATTTGATACATGCATTACTAAAAGAATTTATGACTTAAAAGGTGCAAGTGAATAAAAGACTATTGGACAAATTTTATGCCCCCATATGCAAGGATTAGGGCCGGGGAAGACTGTTTATTCCATTATTTTATGTAATCCTTGCACATGAATAATAATTTGCATTGATGGTCAGTTGGATAGATACACTAAGTATATTATGACATTTGATTTATAAAGATGTGGCCACATAATTGTCAGTTATTAAGAATGAACCATCTTGAAGATGGACGTGAATAGCTATCATTGTCAATTAAATATGTTGATTTCAAATGCTCCGATCAAAATTTATGTCCTAGAAGGACAAGATCAATTGCTAATGAAATAACGCGCCTGAAACGTGATAAATTAATATCTTATAACGATAAGAAACCTCAAAAGGGAAAGGGATCAGAGCAACTATATGACAATGACAAAGAAATTCAAGAAAGTAATACATTTTGTTGAATCTCCTGAAGAGATCGATTCTAGTACATTAAAGTGTACTGAGATTATATAAAGTACTTCAGAAGAGTACCAAAGATATGTCCAACAAAATAAACATGTGTCAATACAATAATCGCTACTCCAGCAGAGTATGAGTTATTGTTAAATCAACTATTAGTTAATTGTCTTGCCAATCATAGACAAACAGATATTAGTGTTTATATACATCACATCATATTCATGGCCATGCATGACGTATGCCTAATAAGGTGATCACCAGTATTGGAAAGTTGACAATTTAACTGACCATCGAAATCCAAAGAAAATGTGATTGGATGTGATGATTGAAATAGGCCATCCGGGTTTAATAATGACTCATTCTGGAAACATGAAGTTTCATTTAATATGAAAGAAATGATGTGCTGATGCTCTCTCATGTTAATTATATGAATGAATTGAATGACAAGACATAACATTGAGATTGAGCTACATTTGAATTGTGATTTTAACAGTTTATTTTGAAGAATTTCAAGAGATTGTATCTGTATGGGCATATGTAATAGGTGGCCAGAAGTTCACCACGATAGCCTATATGTTGTTCAGTTTTAGGTGACCAGAAGTTCACCAAAATTACTTGTATGTAGAAATTTTGGAGTATATGGTATCTCAGTAAATAAAGTATTTGATGATCTTGAAGATCATTATCCAGTGATATTACATACAAGTGACTTGTATTCAACATATAACAATCTCTTGATTATCGGGGCTATTATCAGTCAGCACAAGAATAAAGAAAAATTATAAACAACTGCACAAGATACTCTCCCCATTTATAATATTCTTTAGTAAAGATATATTTTATTGAACATGATCCTCCCATTGAAGTGAATTATATTGCAAATTGATATACTAAGTTGGTCAAGAATTTTGATGATGCCCCTACATATGAGATATTTTACCAACTTAGGGGGAGAATTGGAGTAAGTTGGTAAAATTAATTAAAAAAAGGATCCCTATATATAATGGTAATTTGGAATGATTTCGAGCCAACTTTCGTCCATATGTTATCAAGATATGTTGCACATGTGTGATTTGATTTGTATACCGTTATGAACTTTCTAGAAGCATAGAGAGATACATTTTGGTTATATCATGTGTATACATTGAGATAAAATCTTGCCAATTGTGAAATACAATACTTGAAGTGTAGATTGTATGATCGGTTCCAATAAAAGATACATGGCAAGATAGTGAAGTTGACACTATAAATGTGAAATAATTAAAATATATTAATATCATTGTGTATGAAACCTTCCGGAAGTAGTACATACAGATATCTGAATTATCTACAAAAGATGGCCTATGATATGAGAAATGTTATAATGGTACCAATGAGACATCTTATCAGATATCATTGTGAAATAGCTTACTAAATGTATTTTGAAGAATTTTAATGCCGGCATATGATGGAACCGATAAATATGATGCATATGCAAAAGCAGTGGACTTGTGAATACGGGATCAGAAATAAATGTCCACTTTTCATGTCGACATATTGATGATGATCAAAGTTTATCATGGACCGGAAGTCCAACGAAATATAAATGATGATGATAAATGTTTTTCATGGACCAGAAGTCCATCAGTCCATCGGAAAAAGGATTATAAGAATCCACACTGTAAAGTGTCATGTCTTACGAGTCATTTTTCGAGTCTTACATTAATGTGTATATGTGAGTCATAAGTAAAATATGATTTATTACATGTTTAAGAACTCATTAGATGCATCTTTATTTATGCATATTTTGTTCCATTGCATCATTCCTATATGTCATAAATTCCGTATCTCATTTATATGCATTAGTTATGTGGTATATGTGAATGCTTGTCGTATGTTTAGTTTATAGTTATGATGATGTTTTACAAGAAGAAATTTATATTCCGATGGGTTTATAATTGCGACGAAATTTATATGATGACAATCTATTAGCATGTTATAARTCATGCTCGAAAAGTTCCTAATGAACTTATATGCGATTTATTCAAAGATCTAGTCCATTTTGTTTCATATATTGAATATTGCAATGTTGGGCATTACAGTGTCATCATACTCTTGAAGAGTATTGATTACTAAGTTATTGACAACTCAACCAAAAGTTTGAGTATTCAGTGATGATATTTTGTTTCTGGTCCAGACGAACCATGAGCGATGCATGTGATTAGCTACAAGATTGAACAATGGTATTATTGATGATGTTATGAGTTGCCATAAATTATGATTAATATTTGATCGTCAAAATTATTTTATATGTCCTCCAGAAGAAGGGCATAAGTTTAATGATTAAGGCAATTTGAAACAAAATGTCATTAAGATATCGATCACATGCACTATATTTTATGAATATGGTGAAATGAAAAGAAGACAACTTACATGTTCACACTAAGCTTTGAAGACTCAGGTTTTATACGGGAGGATCAATCATGAAAGGATATTGTTTTATTACAAGTGTGAAGTCACTCAACAACATTGGATTCGCTACTTTGGAAGATCTCGAGCGATGCACTAATCAGGGGGAGAAAATACGCGTTGCACTCTTTTTCCCTTAACAATGGTTTTGTCCCACATTGGGTTTTCCTGGTAAGGTTTTTAAGGAGGCAGCATTCGAAAGCGTATTACGAAGGTGTTGTACTCTTTTTCCTTCACTAGGTTTTTGTCCCATAGGATTTTTCTTAGTAAGGTTTTAATGAGGCACACTATTCGAAAATGGACATTCAAGGGGGAGTGTTATATAATATTAAGATATAATATTATGTGAATGTCCATTATATCTTATGTAATCTTCTGGAATATTCTAGATTGTATTAGGGTTAATTGTTCTCCAAGAAACCCTATCTCCGATCCCTCACATGTATATATATGTATTCCCCATCATCTAATGAATATAACATGATTATTCTCTCCGGATTTTCTCTCTTTCTCCTTTATTTTATAACAATATTTTATTTTTAAAAAGAATTGCGACTACTCATGTAGTTGCCTGAGTCGCTAAAAACATTCTATTTGAAATTGAAAAAATAAATTCACCCTAGAGATCGACGTTTAGTCGCAATTTTACGACTATTTAGCGACTACCAAATAGTTAGTCGCAAGATAGAGACTATCAGTCTCCTTCAGTCTCTAAATTGGATTTTAGTGACTAACTCTTAGGTTAGTCGCTAAACTTGGTTTTTTTGTAGTGATTTTAGAGAGAGAAGTAGGAAGTGTGTTTTGTGAGAACTTACCAGGCCTTGATGGCCTTTTGATACCTTATATACCACTATAAGTGATACGTGGCAGTCACCTCTTCATTGGCATGTGTTGAGTGTTGGCAGCTAGTAGGTGTCATCCTCATGAACCCCCTTTGACCAAATAGTGGCAAGTTTGACACTACTTTGAGCCTTTGAACACTTTAACACTTGAGTCCAATCCCCTTTAATATTTGAACCTTGAATATATTTGGCCCAGTGGCTAATATATACCAACACTCGTTATAGGTGGTTACCATCTTCTGGTATGGTATAAAAAAATTCAATATAATTAAAACCTAACTACATTGTATTTTATGGTAAATTGAACCGAATTATATAGTTTAGGTGTTTATAAAAAAAATTATGGAATATTTATGGAATAATACCAAAAGTTGTAGTTTAGGCGTTTATAAACTCCATAAGCTTAGTTGTTTTTAAATTTTTCCCCCAAATAGTATATTGCCCTTATAGTTTAGGTGGTAATATGTGAAATGCCAAAATAGTATATATTGCTCTTATAGTTTAAGTGGCAATATGTGATTGCATTTTTTTCATTTTTTTTTTCCAATTTGTTCCATAAGTTTCATAACTATATATATTGTATTTTATGGTATTCCGTACATCATAACTATATTGTATTTTTGTAAATTGAAAAGAATTATATATTGTAGTTAGTTTTTCCTTTTTTTTCATTTTATTCCATAAGCTTATTTTTAGGGATGGTTGGGTTTTTTTTCTTTTTTTTTTGTTTTTTCAATTTTTTTGTTGGTTACGTATTTGTAGTGGATAGTAGTTTAGGTGGGTTTTTTGTTTTTTTTTTTTTTTTGAATGGAAGTTTGGGAGTTTTAAGCGGGATACAATGTGAGAGCTCCATTTGCGGTTGAGTGCACAGAATTCTTTGGTTGGGAGTTTGGAGAGCTCTCATTGATTTTCCTTTCTTTTTAATTATATAGATAATTTCAATTTAGTAGAAATAAGTTATGTTTAACAAAATTCAATTATTAACGAGAATATGACCTAAAACTAATGAAATCTGGCTATAATGCCCATCAAGATTTCTGTTTAGTATTAGACAGGCTTAAAAGTTTATAATATTAAATAATTTCACATTCAATTAAGTACGCAAAGAGTAAATTAATTTTCTACGAACATACATGTGATATAGTTGCGTCTTAAATCATATGAATTTGAGAATAGTGAGTTCAATAATCCAAAATATCCAAAATTTTAAATATACAATCTGAAAACGTTGACATTTGATATGCTTTATTTAATGGGTAGAGTTGAAATTTCATAAGGATTACAATATTCAAAAAAGAAAATTGGCCGCAATGCATAAAACAACACATTGCTGATCGGGTGCAAGGGTCACACGAACTTTATAGCTCGTTGCAATGAGTAGCATAAATGACACTGGTGGTGGAATATTTCTACGACATTCGGGCATAAAAAAATTCCGTCTTATATCGATTTTCAATTTCCTTTATTTTAATACGTAAAAAGTATAGGAAAAAAATTCCTTTTGGCCAAATTTTATTGAATATTCCATTATTAACCTCATTATTTATGTTACTTCTTGCGCCCAACTATCTAGTAAGTGTTTCCATATGCTCCAATTAAGTTGGTGTTGTTTCATGCATCTTGACTCAAGTTGGTGTTGTCGAGGACAATTTTAATTTGCCTTCTTAAAAATTAGATATTCTGATTTGATTTGGTGTTTAAGATTTTGTAAAGTTTAATTAAATTATAGAGTTCATATTACTACAATATCAAAAATATTACCACAAAATGTATAAATTAATATCTTCAAAGATTATATTAAACATGAAAATTTGTATATATTGTTGTTAAACTGATGCGTATTCAATAGCATCAGTATAATTTATTTAGTATTATTTTATTTTATTTTTGTTGAGTCGTCTATTAATCGCGAGATTGAGATACGTCAGTCCAAAAGCTACGCGTGATTGATAGAATTAGGAGTTTGTTAGGTAGTTAGGATATTATCTTGATATTAGATTTAAATATTTTAGTTTGTTAGGATAATTCTAGTTTGTTAGAGTAGTTAAGATATTTTAGTTTGTTAGGATATAATTAGTTATTTCATAGATATATTTAGTTGTTACTGTGATATGATTTAATATCCTACCTAGGTAGTTTATTTTCAAGATTTGTTTTGTACTATAAATATGGGATGAATCAGTTCATAAAATTAATTTGTTGTTTGAGTTTATCAAGTAGTGTTGCTATTGTGGTGCGTCCACTTCTCATAAGTTTGAGCCGAGTAAACCCCTTGTAGTGGCAGGCTATCAAGGTTTTATCCATCATTTTATTAGTTATTCAATTAAATCTTCACAAATAAAATAATTAGAACCTCACTAGTGGTTTGCCGATAGTTGTTGATAAATATCTCACGCAACCACATCAATTGGCGCTTAGAAGGAATATTGTGGTACGGTGATTCGTGTTTAAGATTTTTTGTCGGTTTGAGCGCAACAGTTTTGGTTATGTCCGATGGATTTTCGCTAGGTTTTGAGGAGTTTCGTGCAAGTATGGAACCAGATTATGGAATAAAATGTTCCACTTTATGATCTACCAGATTTTGATGAATGCTTCAAACCTAGCAAGGTTCTTGATTGGGTTAAGACAATTGATCGCTTCTTTGAATTAATGTATGATGATAAAATAAGTTTCAACGTTGCAAAAAGGAAATTGACTGAACATGCATCCCTTTGGTATGAGAATTTAAAAGAATAAGGAAACGAAAGGGTAAATCTAAAATCAGATCATGGTTAATTGAAACAAAATAATTGAAAATTTGTCCTCAAGAGTTTGATCACAATTTACATAAAAATGTCAACTTAGTCAAAGAAGTATGAGCGTCGAAGAATATATCGAGTATTTGAAAGCTTATCATTTTTATGTCAATTGAAGAAAGGGAACAAAAAAGATGGCTCGTTTTCAAAGGTTTACAACGAATATCTCTCAAAAGCTTGATCTTTATGATTTCGAAATTTTGATTATATGTGTTATAAAGCTTGGAAATTAAGAAGTGTGAAAATAAGGAATCAAGAACAAGAAGAAGTTGAAAATTTGAAAATCATGGATAGATCTCGAGTCCTTTATCATCTTCATAATTTAACCCATGTTGGGCATAGAAAACAATGTTCCATCATCTCATAATGGAGAGAAAATACAAATATTGCATGTGTTGATCAAAGAAATGCCCAAGATATGGGTAAGGTTGAAACTTTGATTTCTACAAGTGATATATCTTGAGTTTTGATGCGCACGATGAGCTTATACTAAGGAAATTGATCGTTCATCAAAAAATTGCACCATGGAAGAAACGATTTGGTACCATCGTTACCACTGTCAAAACGCAAATAAAGAAATCTACTACAAAGCGATATTCATTTCTTTCGCCACAAAACATGACATAGCGCAAAACGGGATCTACGACTTGACCCTATTCAAATTCGAATTTTTTAAACGATGGAAGCACTTTAAAGAACAAGGGTGAACTTTGTTGAGTTTATATCTATATACCATCACTCCAAAGCTACAATTCGTCCATTGCCATTGTTGTCGGAGTACAAGTTCGTGAACCTACGTTCCTACTTCACCTACTATGAGTGTCGCATATGGATGATAGCCTGGTTGTCTATACAAAACTTGGGACAAGTTTTTTTCAAGAGAAGGAGTTTGATGCGTATTCAATGCATCAGTATAATTTATTAGTTATATTTATTTTATTTTGTTGAAGTCGTCTATTAATCGCGAGATGAGATACGTCAGTCCAAAAGCTACGCGTGATTGATGAAATTAGGAGTTTGTTAGTATTAGGATATTATCTTGAATTAGATTTAAAATTTTAGTTTTTAGGAATAATTCTAGTTTTTAGAGTAGTTAAGATATTTTAGTTGTTAGGATACTAATTATTATTTCAGATAATTTAGTTGTTACGTGATATATTTAATATCCTATCCTAGGTAGTTATTTTCAGATTTGTTTTGTACTATAATATGAATGAATCAGTTAATAAAATTAAGTTTTGTTTTGAGTTTATCAATACGGTTCTTTGTGGTGTTGTCCACTTCATAAGTTATAAGGCGAGTGAAACCCCTTGTAGTTGAGGCTATCAAGGTTTTTATCCAACAATTCTATTAGTTATTCAATTAAATCTTCCACAATAAAATAATTAGAACCTCACTAGTGTTTGCCGATAGTTTGTTAATAAATTATCTCACGCAACCACATCATAAACAGTCCACTTAGTAATTTGCATGCTAGGGTTAACACAGAAATATGATTGTAAATGTCTTTATTTTGACAATTGAATTCGTGATCGACTGAGTAGAGGCCGATAGATGCAGGGCGGTGGTGTTCCTAACTTCTCCCTTATCCTCGTCCCTGAACCCGTGACCATTGATTCTTGTCAAAACTATAGAGTCCTTTGCCTTGCCTTATTACTAAGCAAGACATAATACGGGTTCCGCAGCTCCCAAAAAACTATATGGTGTCGACTTCATCTACTCGAAAAAAAACAAAATCAATTCTTAGCAAAAGCAATTTCGCCGAACGTTCTACACGTGGAGTACCCGAGGACTTCCCCCGCGGGCCCTTACAAGATGACCATGTGTTTAATTGTATTATCCTTACAATAATAAACTAACCGGAAAGAGAAGGTATTGTATGCATCAGATGTACAATAAGTTTATTATGCATTAAACATATAGTGACCCTTTATATAAATATAGTGGCCCTTTATATCGATATAGTTACTCATTTTCACTTTACATCAATATAGTCACTACTACAAAAATTGGATAACAAACCATATTTAAGAAACCGGTGGTGTATAAAAACCGATCTCTTAACTAAAGAGACCGGGGATTCATGAAAACCGATCTCTTAGCTTTGTGTAAAAGTCCGGTTATTTAGATCACATCTCATAAAGTCAACAAAGAAACCAGTTTTATGATAAACCGGTCTCTTTGATCGAAGTGGGTCCCAAAAATTAATTCATTATAATCACACGCACAGTTGTCAAACAATCAAACTGGGCCTCTACATCTATCTCTCATCCTTATAAGCATGCCCTCACTCCTCACACCTCACTCTCCCTCTCCTCTCTTTTTTTCGGATGCCTCTTCATCTCCATCCTCTCTCTCTCTTCACACCTCACTCTCTCTCCTCTCATCTCTTTTCTACTTCCATTTTTCACAATTCTTTCATAATTCACTCAACACCTCCGTGACGCCACCCCACTCCTCGCCATCCACCGTCATCGAATCCCTCTTGATCTCCTTCCGTCTTCTTCTTTGTTTTCCAAGTTTTTCTGAGGTAATTTTTTGAATTTTTTTAAGTTATTCTAAGATATTTTTCGTCTTTTAGATGAATTGTTTTTTCAGATTTATATTTATTTTAGATCGAGTTTCTTCGCTTTCAGATCAATCTTTTGTTTTTAGATCGAGTTTTTTAGATCTATCTTTTGTTCCTTTAAAGTTTTCTTAGTTTTAGAGCTTTTTTCGTCTGAAATTTCTTTGCAATTTTCATCTTAAATTTTCGTCTTAGGCTTTGAGTTTTTGTCTGATATTGTTCTTCTTTTTCATTTTTTTTTGTGTAATATTTTTCTGGGCATTTTTTCAGATTTTTTGGATCATCTATTTGTAGTTCTAGGTTATTTTCGTTTTTGGTTTTCTTTTTGTATTTTTATTCAAGTTTTTTTCGATTTTTTCGTACCTTTCGATTTTAAATTTGATTTTTGGTATTATTCTTTTTTTTCATGTTAATTTTCGATTTTGATTTTTGCTTTTCGATTCTCAATATTTTGCATTTTTCCCCCATTTTTTCAATTTTTTTCAATTCTGTTTGTGTGTTTCGATTTCTATTTTCTTACTTTTGTATATTTTTTATTTTTGGTGGTTTTTCGAACAACATAGCTAATTCTCACAAAAATTATTATTAGTAATGTTAGCTTCAAATGGCAGAATGTGGTTCTGGTGGGATTTCGAACAACTTATTTATATAATTAATGTTGGGTATTTATATAATTAGTGGCATTTACTATTTAGTACTATGATTCTATATTTGTGCATCAACTAGTCTTGTTGCGTTTTACTACTTTTTGATTTTAATTTGTATTGTTCACTAATATTTTTGAATTTGTTTTTACAGGTTAAAACATCTCTTTAAACATCTCAAAATGAAGAACAAATTTAATCGAAATTTAGTGTATTTGTAATTTTTGGATTGTATAATATAGTGTATTTGGAATGTGTAATATTTGGATGTATTTTTCTATGTACTTCGTAATTTGTTATAGTGTATTGTCGTTTTTATTGAAATAATAGTATTAATGGCCAGCTTGCATAATGAGATGCAAGTGGGGCCAACATTTTTTTAATTCAAATATATACCAAAGAGAGCGGTTATGTGTCAGAACCGATCTCTTAGGTAAACAACAAAGAGATCGGTTATCTGTCAGGAACCGATCTCTTTAGTTATGTTCAAAGAGACCGGTTTATCTTAGCACCGGTCTCTTTGATTGATTTAAGAAACCTCAAAAATTAACCGGTCTCTTTACCTAAGAGCTCTCTCACCTAGAGACCGATTGTTTTGCGGTCTCTTTGGCCTTTTTTAACCGGTCTCTTAGGCTTTTTTGTAATAGTGAGTGATAAATAAAAAGGGTCACTATATTAATAAAAAAGTTATTATATTAATCAACAGGGTCACCATAATCCGATGCACAGTAAATTCATTATGCATCCGATGTACCTAATACTTTGTCAACCGGAAATTGGATTTTAGTCATCTAGTTTCTCATCCTAGTATAATTATTGTTAGGACTATTGCTATAGTTTGCAAATTAAATGATATTTATTAATTCCATCCTAATAAAATGCTCATAGTGATTATCTAGTTTCCATCCAACTGAATCAGATTTCTAAAATTCCCAGAGTATGTATCGTTCTGCTTGGTTTGCATGAAAAAGTTGGTGAATTTTGTGACCAGATTTAATGTGTTTCCTCACTTGTAGTTTATCCTCCACATTTCATAGTATTTAAAGCATGCAATTCATAGTAGATCACTAAGAAAAATCAACCCTTCAGTTAAGGAAATAAACATATATGCATGTTGGTGACATTCTGAAAATAAAGAACAATGAACCAATCTATTGACAAGAACAAGGATAATATTCAAGTATAAAAATAAATCTTCCAAGCTCTTGCAAACATTGCATCTGTATACTGTGACGCTTATCAAACAAACAATCCAAGCCAACAGGAAAGTAATTAATCCCACGAAGATTAAAGTTTCTCTAGTTATTTATTCATCTGCGGGGGACAACTAACAACACACAGCAGCACTTCCCATAGAGGCTTCAATGATGTTATTCTTTCCCAGGATAAGGAGCATCGGCCACTAAAGAATATAAAAATAATCTGTAAGTGTCTAATATATATGTACAAATTCTTGGGTAGTAATATCAACTACGATATCATCAGAAGGGAATGATTCCCTGGAGTTCTCTGGAGGATCCTAATCCCATCTACAATAACATAATTCCAACAGCTCATCTTTGGTTTCTGAGCCTAGAAATTTCAGCTTACTAGACAAACCATAATATTTATGGTTATGCATGCCAAGTGTATATTTAAATTCGGAACTATAAACTTGTAAGTTTCAATTCGTTTATTGCTTGAAAAACTTTAGTCCAGAGGAGCACAAACATAGAGCTTTGTAGGAAATACATAGTATACAAGTTCATGATAGGCAATAATATTTTAACTTGCGTTTCTTTTATTATTAATCATACCTTTCCATCGGAACTCATAATACATGATGTTAATCAATGTTTTTAAACATTTACTCAACAAAACCCTTTCAAATAGTAAACCACCAATTCACCACCACAAACTTCCCCATACTACCTCCTTAAACCACCATCAATAAGTTTGTGTTGGAACAATATGAGGGTAGCAACGGATAATAACTCCAAGGCACGGAAAATACGCTTTCCTATTAGTTTAATTTTGCCCCTCTAGGATCATCGGGTTACCACGAAACAACTAATGAGATACAATGGAGAGAACAACTTACTTTGTTGATCTTCAAAGCAAGTCAAGAAAGAAACTTTGTGTTTTAATTTGTAAGAACTCTCACTGAAAAGTTTGCAAGAAGTTTCAATGAGAAAGCAAGCAACAAGCAAGAAAAAACTAGAGTATGTTTCTGTGTGCCTAGCAAATGAAACAAGTATAGCCTTTTATAGACACTTTGAAGCAATCCCAACAGCCATATTATGGAGTGTAACCCCCATAATCAATGCATTAACTAGCCATATCAATCCGAGTTAATGGTGTTTAAAACCAATTCAAACTTATACTAATTGACATACAACAGCTATAATGTAATTTAAATCATATATCAATGCATTAAGTAGGCACCCAACGGACAAAAATCATCATTTGCAAAGTATCAAAACTGATCGCGCATTAAACGCGATCAGAGGAGAAATGGCATGGCGCCACATATATGGCGTGGCGTCATTTTGGGGCAGAGCCAAATGGCGTGGCGCCATTTGCTCTTTGTTCCAATTTCCGTCAAATTTCTATCCAATTTGATATTTACACCAAATAGCCCTTTGCTATGACTTGTCCGATATAATTACTTCTCATATTCATTTGCTCAAGGTCCATTTATGCATAAATGTTCCAACAGTCCTCCTCCCATTTATGACATAAATGTTGACAAACCTCTTTTACTTGCAAAATTACAAATTAACATGCTTATGCTTAATAGAAATATCTTAAAGATTGAATTCCTACTTAGTATATGCACACTTGACAATGATTCCAATCGTGGTGATGGACTAAGCCTAGAATCACACAATCACTACGAATCACCGAAGGTACAACACACACAAGCACTAACAAAATTCCTTTAACCTCGACACCTTAGTAGCCATGGTATCCATATCCATTCATGAGCGTTTCAAGTTAAGCCTAAACTTGATGAGGCGACCAAACCTCTAACTCATATAGGTAAATCTTATCATACCGACTCCTGCAATTGAGTCTTTCCCAAAGATTTATTAAGAATTTTCATAAAATTCAACCTCCTTTATCATTGCAGAAATTTTGCACTTACCTC
>SNQN01001593.1:60309-91305 GCA_008642245.1 Bassia scoparia | reverse complement strand
AATTAATGGCCCACGCAATCAAGTAACAGTCGTGGGTTCGGGGCATGGTAGAATCAGATTGTACCAATTCGCCCGCAGTAGGGGCTCTACTCGGTCTTCATTGTAGCTTCCATAATCATAACAATTGAATTCAAAAGAAGCCTATTGATTTGACTTTGAAAGCGCATTGATTATATAGGTGGGTGCTATTATGAAGACAACCAAGATTCTACAATGGACAAGCGCGATCACTTGATTGTTGTCATGTTAATAAGGTGCCTAGAAAACGTTCGTACATGTTATCTGTTGTAGGGCTTTGACCCGCTTACTAGCAAGGGCGTTGACCGCAGCTTCAGTGTCATGGAGGTTGAGCCATGGAATCCGCATGTGAATGCGTTGGGGTGTTAATCGATTGAGGGATCGCACGTGGCTAATAGTTATTCACGGACGCCCAGAACAATTGGTGCAATTAGCCCTACGCCAATCAAGTAACAGTCGTGGGTTTGGGGACATGTACGAATCAATCTGTAACCCAATTCCCGCCATGTAGCGGCTCTTATCGGTCTCATGTAGTTCCATAAATCATAACAATTGAATTCAAAGAGCCTATTGAATTGACTTTGGAAAGTGCTAATTACTAGGTGGGTTGCTATTAATACACAAACAAGACTCTAACAATGGCAGGCATCATTGATTGTTACGTCAATGTTAATAAGGTGCTTAGAAACCGGTCGTCCATGATTATCTGACTTTAAAGTGACAACGATTAAATTCGGTCTTGTTAAGATATATACAAGTGTGATTGAATATATATCATGAGACATGAAAAACAAAGGTTAGTAAAGCATAATATGTATTGTATGTTGCTCCTCACCTTTGTCATGCAACAAATCGAATTGTTAGAATAAAAAGCAAAGGAATGCGCTTTTCGATTGATTGTCTAATTGAGACAAACAAACGCGTTAGTTATTGACTATACATATGAATAATATAAATGAAAACAGAAAAACCATGGAAACAATGAAATATTAGAAAAACTACATATTTTTAATGACGTTAAGAGGTGAGTTTTCTACAATTGCTTTAATTGAAATTAAAACTCAAATAATGGTTATATAATTAAAAGTGAAAAAGAATTAAAAAGAGTGAAAGATAGGTTTTTGGTGAGTAATTCAGATTATACCTTATTTCGCTTGTTTGATTTCGAACAGATATCGATGCTTTGAATTGAAACGAATGTGTTTTGGAGTGTTTTGAGAGTGTCTAGATTGTGTCTTGTGATGTGTGAATGTATGAAAGTCGTGTCAGTGAAGGTGAGAGAGTCGTGAATTGTGCGTATAATTGAAGCTGTCCGGACTGAGCAAGGGAGAAGTATTTATAGGCACGAGGCAAACGGGAGAGGGAAACTGCGTATTAAGCTGGGATGAGCGTATTAGCTCATGGGGAGCGTAATAGCTTCATTTTTCACTTTTGGTTTTTGGCAAAAATTCGGTAATGTTGTTGTTGAGCGTAATATAGCTCAAATGGAGCGTTGTATTACGCTTCATCAGGAGCGTATATACGCTCCTTTAGCGTATATACGCTCAATTGGTTGAGTATATATTTTCCAAAAACTCGATATATTTGATTCCTCCGATTTTATTCGTTGATTTTCCCTTGATTCGACGCAACCTAGACACCTTCCTCCAGCAGGAGTTCTAGAATGTTCTAGAAGGTTCCACGTATTTTCGGAGTATTTTTTCTAATTATTCTGTATTTCGGCGTATTCTGCGTATTTAAACATTGAAAATTCATACGAAAATCATGAGAAAATCAGAAACATATTTAAAATATTGGAGGATTCAGAAAAATGTGACGCGCACATGACTGAAATTCAAAAGCAGAGAATCGACGCTTATTAACTCGTTTGGAGAACTTTGAAACTTTGAGTTTAATCGAGAAAAACCGAAGGAAAATATTGTTTGCCTTGTAAGTGACTTTGCTCAATAATTCGAGTACGACCTCAGTATTTCAACTTTCGTGATTCAAAGCATTTTTCCGATCGAAACAAACGCGAGACGCGGTTATTTCAATCACGGAATTAAACTCATTGGGGACAACATTTTCAGGGTGTCACAGAAGCCATTTGATGAGTCTGGAGAGACATAGTTTCGTAAGACGAAGTCAAGTATTGATTCGGGACGGAGAGCACTCAAGACGTTATGCGACTTGAGTTACCTTTTTTCGCGGTACTGCAAAACAAAGGTAGTTTACCTGTAGCCGTGTCCCATGCGGTTCGATGTGCTTGTATGTGTCCTGGAGTCCTGGAGCGGTCATTTCCCCGTTCGGCTGACGTGGGAGAAATGCAGGCGCGTCCCATGCTTTTCCGAAGAGATGAGCATTGACTTGAAACGATAGCCTAATTCAGGATTAAGGACTACTTGGTGACGACATAGGTCTGTTTTTATGTCTAGCGAAATTTGCATGCAATGTTGATTGTAACTTGTGACTTGAGATTAGGAGAGTGGCAAGAGTCATTGATTTTGGAAGAGTCTTTGAATTTTGGAAGGGCATTGTCTGAGTCGGTTCAGATATAGTTTGCAGAGTATTGGAATCTGAAAGGGTTCTTGTCTAGGTCTGGTTTTAGAAAATGGTTTTTTGAGAGAGTCTTTTGAAGGGTCTGTCTAGGTCCTGGTTTAGATGATTCTGGGAGAGTCTTGAAAGTGGTTGTTGGTCTGGTTCAAGACAGATTGAAAGTGATTTGAATTTGAAAGAGCAGTCTAGTCTGGTTCTAGACATGATTTGAAAAGTGTCTTGTCTAGGTTGATTCTAGACATGATTGGAATGTGTCTTGTCTAGGGAACCTGATTCTGACATGATTTGGAAAGAGTCTTTTGATTTGAAGATCCAGTCTAGGTCTGGTTTATAGACATGATTTGAAAGTGTCTTGTCTAGGTTCTGATTCTAGACATGATTTTGAGAGAGTCTTTGAAGTGGCTTGCTAATTTGAAAGAGTTCAGTCTAGGTCTGGTTCTTAGACTGATTTTGACGAGTGTCTTGTCTAGGTCATGATTCTAGACATGAGATTGAAGTGATTTGAATTGAAAGAGCGAGTCTAATTGGTCTGGTTTAGACATGGAAAGGACGATACTAGGAGTCTAATCCTAGTACGGCAGTGCCATTGAAGAGTGTCATTTGAAGAGTGACTTGACTGTAACATTGGCGAGACAGTGACTTGATTGGAAAGAGACAGGGTCAAAAGTGCTTTTCAGGATTTCCTCTTGGATAGCAAAAACTTGAACACGTATAGGCTTATGGAGACAAGAAGCCCAACTGGAAATTAGGAGCATGATGAAACGAGCCCCCAGTGAGACTTTGGAGACAAGTGGTTACGGTTAGAGTCAACATAGGGAGGTGATGGATTTGTTAATGATGAGTTTCCCAAATAAGATGTATAACTCGCAAAAGTTAGGTTGGCTTTTACTTCTTTGGGATTTGAGCAATGAGTCTTTGAAGGTGACCAAAGAATAGCTATGGTTCGAGAAATAAAAAGGGTCAAATTTTGTGACCTAGGGGTTCAAAGATTGCTGGCTAGACGCGGGTTGGTAATGGTTGGTTCAAACATGGATCTATGTTCAGGTTCTAGCTGGCAAAACATAATCAATTCTTAGCAAGTCAAAGCACTCAAATGGGCTCAAATGATTTAAGTTAGTGATGGGGTCGAACCTCGAGGAAGAGGCTTCCTACGTTCTTACGGAATCAGACACAGTAGTATTGATGAGTGATTTGAACAATGCCGTGTTGAGAGGGCTTTTGTGGGTTGATAATGTGAGGCTGTGGTTTGAGGGTGAAAAGGCTTGATGTTTATGAAGTGACCCATCGGTGGCAAGCAGTGGTGCTTTTTAGACTTTTGATTTTTGTTTGGGCTTTGATTCTGGATTTGATTTTGAAATTGATTGCATTTGTGAAACTTTGTATCGAACTTTGATTTTTGCTTTTTTCTTTTGCCATTTTATTCTTTTTCTTTTTCTTTCTTTTGCACGTGTCTTTCTACAGCCCGTTTGGTCCAAAGGGTTAGGTAGATGTGGGTGTGAAAAAAAGATGGGGCTAAATCGAAGTGTTGTGGCTCAAAAGGTTTGCAAGGGATTTTGATTTGATTGACAAAAGGGAATGGAAAGGGAAGGGTCATTTTGGGTGGAGCTTGTGAAAGAAGCCGTCTCTGGGGCATTGTTCAATTAAAGTAATTGAATCAGCATTAGATTAACCATATTGTGGCAATGAGTGTTGAGACTTGCATAGATTAGAAATAATATTGCAAGATGGAGTCTTTATTGATGAAAGAAAATTGAGACAATACATGGCTTATTTTTGAAAGCAACTATAGACTCAAAGACACGATTGAAAAGAAATAGTGCTAGGACTAGGATCGATGACTAATCTAAAGAAGGCGCATGGATCATTAACCCGCCTTGGGGGACTCTCGCGTTTGGCAGTGGGTTGGTTTGGATTGTTTGATCTTATCTTGGCGCGGACGGAACTGGGAGGCGCATCTTCAACCTGTCTTGAAATCCTGTGCTTCGAAGATGCAGTTCTCAGTGGTGTGACCTTCTTGGTGGATTTGCAATAGGATTGCGGATTCAATTCTAGATTTTATCATCTGAAGGGTCTGGAGTGGGTCAATAGGAGGCAAGTGACTTTTTGCAGTTAGTCTATCAAAGGCCTGTCATGAAGTCATACCAATTGGAAAGAATGTCCTTGGTGGTCCTCGAGGCTGTTGTTGAAAGAGACAGGATGGTTCTAGAAGAGTTTCATATGGTGATGTGGCTGATTGATCAGTGTTGGAAAAGAGGGAGCCACCTTTCTTGTTAAAGCCCACCGTTACTTTAGATCTTCTGGTTTGAAACATCTTCCTCAACTAGGAGGCAAACCTTGTAGAGCCCAGTAAATGAATCAATGGGTTGAAACTTGAGTGGCTCTGATACACTTGGGTGAAGGTTCTTGATGACATCAGGCAGACTTGATTTCCTGCATTCCGGATCGATTGGTCTCTGAGCGGCCTTCTCTCCCTTCTTAAGGAAAGTAGAGAATTTTCTCTCTCACTTGCTTGGTGCCTCTAGTTTTACGGAGACAAGCAGGAAGCTGGGAATTGTACCCTGTACTGGCTTTAGGAACTCGTGTTTGATGTATTCCAAGCATCGAGCTGGCTTGATTCAGAGTTCGTGAACCCTGGATGGATGGTGTTCAAAGTAAATAGGGAACCACGAAGTGCAATAGCTCTTTGCTCATTCCTTTAAGGACCTTGAGATGTTGAGTGCGGAGATGGTCCTCTGGGTCTTCCGTTCTTGAATTTGGGCAAATCAGTGATGAAAACTTCTTTGGAAGCTGGCCCTTCTAATAATCAGCAACACGAGGCACTGACTGAATTTTCAGAATTCTCTTGACCAACTTCTTAAGTTGCTGCCACCCTTTTTTTCGCGTTCACGTTTTGGAGGAGGAAGTGGTGTTTCAAGCATACGTCTTCTCCCCCCGTCAAGATCGAGAGGTTTTTTCTTGGATCGTCTTTTCTATTGAGCTCCCCAATGTCTTTTCTTGGCGATTCCAGGCGAGAATTCAGACTCAGCTTTTCTAGATAGCGTTAAGCTGTTGTTCGATTTTGCCATGGAGGTCCTTGGGGTGATCAGGAGCGCGTCGGTTTGGCTTCTTGTTACTCTTTAGGCCAGAGCCAAGGTTGCGAGTCTTTTGCTATCTTGCTGGAAATAACAGAATTACACTTTAGAACCAAAACATAAAAGATTGAAATCTCTTAAGAACAACTAAACTCAGTTTTGAGGTTTGGACTTAAAGGAATGAACTCGGAAAGTAGACTTGAATGGGCTAGACTAAATTGTTTAGGTGCTAGACTCGAGAAGAATTCAAACCTAGATGGGCTATTTCAGGAATTAAGGACTCTTAGACCTATCGAGACACCTTCGAAATTGAATGGGCTAGGGGTTGAGTCATGACGAACCTAGGTATCATTTAAGGTTTTAGATTGAAGTTGAAGCGAACTATATTCAGATTCAAGGCTGTCTTTAGGGTTAAATTGAATTGAATTGAAATTGAAGTGAACCTAATTCAGATTTTAAGGTTGATTTGAATTGGAATGAATAACATCTAATTTAAGGTTTAGAGGTTAAAAGGTCGAATCTAATCAGATTAGACTCTTGGATTGGAATCGAACTAAGTGACTCTAGGTCGATGGAGTTTGAATTGAATTGGATTGGAAGGGCCTAATGGATCAAACAAACTTCATGTTGAACCAAAACATAGATAGGGACTGGGTTAGTTGGTGGGCTAAAATTTGGACTGAACAAAGAGTCAAAGTTAACAAGAATTGATTGAAACAAAAACAATTTATTCACTTAAGGGTCAGGATCTAAGTAACTATAGTCGGCTTTGGTTAAGTTGATAGTGTAACATGCTAAGAGTAGAGGTGGTCCAATTTTCACCATCACACAGATTTGGTGATGTTGCGAGATACACTTATTACAACGCATGCTAGTACACGTGATCGCGGCATGGGCGGGATAGGATTCACTTAGCATGGATATATTAACACACAGTCTACAAGATAAATCCCCTTAAGGTGATCTCAGAGCATAGAACATGCCATATTGAGACAAAAGTGCTAGACATGACCTAATTCGAAGGGTACAAACCAAAATTCAATTGATTATGAATTATGGATACGTAAGAGAACTTTCAAGTCTGTCCAACTCACAATGGTGATTATCCAGTGAAGTGCAAAAACTGTGGTGTTGCCCGCTTAGGCAAGGGGCGTTGACTCAGCTTCAGTGTATGGAGTTGAGCATGGAATGCATGTGATGCGTTTGGGGTGTGTCATGAAGTTGAGGGGTCACACAGTGCTATATAGTTTATTCACGGACGCCCAGAACATTGGTGGCCAAATTAATGCCCACGTCCAATCAAGTACCAGTCGTGGTTTCGGGGACATGGTAGAATCAGTCTAGTAACCCAATTTCCCGCATGTAGGGCCTTACTCGGTTCTATTGTAGTTTCATAAACTCAATAACAATTGAATTCAAAAGAGCTATCTGAATTGATTTTGAAAGTGCCTCATATTATAGGGTGGGTGCTATTATATACACACCAATGACTTCTAAATGGAACGGCGATCACTTGATTGTTAGTCAATGGTTAATAAGGTGCTTAGAAAACGGTCCGTCATCGATTTATCTACGTTTAATGTGAAAAACGATTAAATTCCGGTCTTGTTTAGCAATATATACAGATGTGATTGAATACTATATACATGGACAATGAAAAACAAGGTTAGGTAAGCATAAATATGTTATGTATGTCTCCTCACTGTTCATGCAGAACAATCGAATTGTTAGAATCAAAAACTCAAGGAATGCTTCTGATTGAATTGCTAATTGAGACAAACAAACGCGTTAGTTATTGAAATAATAATATGCATATATAATAATGAAAAAAGAAACAACACATGGAAACAATGAACATTTAGAAAAAACTACTATATTTAATGAACGATTAAGAGGTGAGTTTTACATTGCTTTAATAGATTAACTCAAAATATAGGTTAATAAATTAAAAAGTGACAAAAGAATTAAAAGAGTGAAGAGAGGTTTTTCGGTGAGTAATCTCGATTTTTACCTTATTTCGCTTGTTGATTCGAACAGAATCGATGCTTTGATTGAAAACGAATTGTTTTGAGTGTTTTGAGAGTGTCTGATGTGTCTTGTGACTGTGTTGAAGTGTATTGAAAGTCGTGTCAAGTGGAAGGTGAGAGATCGTGAATTGTGCGGTTATTGAAGCGTCCGGACTGAGCAACGCGGCAAGTATTATACGGACGAGGCAAAACGAGGCAGAGGAACTGCGTAATTACGCTGGGATTGAGCGTATATACGCTTAACGGGGAGCGTATATAGCTCATTCCAGAGTATATACGCTTCTTTTTGCTTTGGTTTTTGGCAAAAATGTCATTGGTTGTTGAGCGTATATTACGCTTCAAGACGTATGCATCGAGCGTATTACGTATTCAACAGGAGTATATGCTCATTATAGCTATGGTTGATATATTTTCAAAAACCTCGAATATAATTTTGATTTCCCGATTTATTCGTGATTTCTTTGTTCGAGCACTGAACCTTGTCTCCAAGCAAGGAGTTCAGAATGTTTAGAAAGGTTCACGTATTTGGGTTTTCTCTAATTATTCATGTATTTGGCTACTTCGGCGTATTTAACAACTTAGCAAATTCATATAGAAGATGCATAGAAAATCAGAAAAATAATATTAAAAATATTGGCGGATTAAGAAAAATGTGACGCACAAGATGAAAATCAAAACAGAGGAATTTGCAGTTACTCGTTTGAAACCTTTGAAACTTTGAGTTTTGAGAAACGAAGGAAAATATGTTTGCTTGTAATGACTTGCTCAATAATTAAATAGACTTAGATTATTCTAATTCGTGGTTCAAAGCATCTTTTTTCGAGTCGAACAAATGCGGACGCGGTATATTTCATCACGGATTACTCATTGGGGAGACACATTCAGGTGTTAACAATCGACTTTATGTAAAGTCGGTTAAATTTCGTCTTGGTATAGCAATATATACAGTGTGATAGAAAATAATATAACAAGAAATAAACAAAGGGTTGTGAGCATGAATATGCTTACTGTGTCCTCCCTCAACTTGTACTGCAAACAATCAACATGTTAGAAAAAAAACTCAAAGGAATGCCTTTCGATTGAAATTTGCTAATTTGAGACAAGCAACGCGTTAGTATTGACAATAGTAATATGTAAATAATAATGAAAACAGAAAACAACATGGAAACAATGAAAAATTATAAAAACCTACATAATTTAACATGAAATACGATTAAACAAGTGAGTTTTCTACATTGGCTTAATTGAAATTAAAAAACTCAAATAATGTGTTATCAAATAAAGTGACAATGAATTGAAAAAGAATAACAGAAAGGTTTTTGGTGAGTATCTCAGATTATACCTTATTTCGCTTGTTGATTCGAAGAGAATCGATGCTTTGAATTGAAAACCGAATGTGTTTTTGAGTGTTTTTGAGAGTGTATAGATGTGTCTGTGACTTGTGTCAGTGTCTGTGAATCGTGTCTGAAGTGGAAGTTGAAGTCGTGTCGGATGAGCAGGCAGGGGGGGAGTGTATTATAGGCACGAGGCAAAAACGAAAAACCCTAACGTATATACGTGGGATGTAAGCGTGTATATACGCAGGTGGGAGCGTATATAAACGTCAATTCCCAGCGTATATACGCTTTCAATTTGCATAATTTTTTGCAAGAACGTATGGATTGTTAGCGTATATACGCTCCTGTTGAGCGTATATAGCTCCTGGTGAGCGTATAGTAGCTCAAGTCATCTGCGTATATACGCTCACTGATTTTAAATTCTTTCCAAAACCTCGAAATATTTCGATTTCTCGATTTTATTCGTGATTCCCTTGATTCGAACGCACCTAGACACCTTCCTCCAAGCAAGATTCTAGAATATTCAAAGGTTTCACTGTTTATCCGGAGTATTTTTTCCTAATTATTCCGTATTTTCTGCAATTGCGTATTTAAAATTGCAAAATTATAGAACCATAGGAAAAATCAAGAAAAATATTTTAAATAATATTGGCGGATTCAGAAATGTGACCGCACGTATGATGAAAACAAACCTAGAAGCCAGCGTGACTTTGTTTGAAAACCTCGAAAACTTTGAGTTTTATCGATATGAAACCGCAAAGAAAATATGTTTGCTTGTAAGTGACTTTTGTCATAATCCGAGTATGACTCACGTATTTCCGAACTTTCGTGAGTTCAAGCATCTTTCTATAGTCGAAACAACGCGAGAACGGCGGATGTTCAATCAGCGATTACTCATTTGGGGAGACACATTTTCAGGTGTCTACAGAACCGCACTTTGACTGGTCGGAGAGACGATAGTTTTCGTAAGACGAAAGTCAAGTATTCGATTCGGGACGGAGAGCAACTAAGACGTTCTGCGACCTGAGTTACCCTTTTTCGCGTACTGCAAACAAGGTTATTTTACCTGTAGCCTTGTCCCATAGTTGTTCGATGTGCTTGTATGTGTCCCTGAGTCTGAGCGGTCATTTCCCGTTGCTGGTGGAAGCAATGCAGTGCGTCCCATGCTTCCGAAGAAATGAGCATTGCTTGAAAACGATAGCCCTAATCAGGATTAAGGACTACCTTGTGAGACATAGGTCTTGTTTTTATGTCTAGCGAAATTTGCATGGCAATGTTGACTTGTAACTTGTGACTTTGGAATATGAGAGAGGGGCAAAGAGTCATTGATTTTGAAGAGTCTTTGAATTCGAAAGGGCCTTTCTAGGTCTGGTTCTAGACATAGTTTGAAAGAGTCATTGATTTGAAGAGTCTTGTCTAGGTCTGATTCTAGACCATGATTGAAGAGAGTCTTTGAATTTGAAAAGGGTTTGTCTAGGTCTGGTTTTTAGCATGGTTCGGAGAGTCATTGAAGGAGTCTTCGTCTAGGTCTGATTCTAGCATGATTCTGAGAGAGTCATTGAAGAGTCTGTCTAGGTCTGGTTTTTAGACATGGTTTGAGAGGTAATTGAAAGTGGCTTTTAGGTCTGGTCAAGACATGATTTGAGCGAGGTCTTTGAAAGTGGCTTGAAAGTGTCTTTGAAAGTGCTTTCTAGGTCTGGGGTTAAAGACATGATTTGAAAGTGTCTTGCTAGGTCTGATTCTAGACATGATTGAAAGTGCTTGTCTAGGTTGATTCTAGACATGATTTGAAGTGACATTGTCTAGGTCTGATTCTAGACATCGATTGAAGTGAACTTGTCTAGGTTCTAGTTCTAGACATGATTTGAAAGTGACTTGTCTAGGTCTGATTCTAGCCATGATTTGAAAGTGATTGTGTAGGTCTGATTCTAGACATGATTTGAATGAGCCTTTGAATTTGAAAGAAGTCAGTCTAAGTCTGGTTCTAGACATGAAGGACGATACTAGAGTCTAATCTAGTAAACCAATGCAATTGAAGAGTGTCATTTGAAGAGCGACTTAGAGAAAGGTGACATTGACGAGACTGTGATTGACTTAACATTGACAGAGACAGTACTTTGATTTGATAAGAGACATGGCCGCAAAAGTGACTTTCAGGATTCCACTTGATAGGCAATAGACTGAACACGTAATAGGGCCTGCGGAGAAGACCAGAAGCCCCACCAAATGGAAATTAATGGAGCCATGATGCACAACGAGCCGCGCCAGGGCGAGACTTTGAGACACGTGTTTAAACGGCTTAAGAAAGTACAACAATAGGAGAAGGTGGATGGATTGTATGGATGAGTTCCCAAAAAGATGTACTCAACCCAAGGCTAGTAGTGGATTACTCTTCTTTCGGGATTGAGTATAAAGGACGCTTGAAGGTGACCAAAGACAATAGGCTATGGTTCGAGAATAAAGAGTCAGAAAATTTGTGACTAGGGTCAAATGTGGCTAGATACGAGGTTGGCCAATGATGCTTGATTCAAACATGAGTCAATGTAGGTTCTAGACTGGCAAACCATAATCGAATCTCTTAGCAAGTCAAGCACTCAAAAGGCTCAAATGATTAAATGTTACATAAGCTCTGATCGCGGTCGAACTCGGAAGAGGGCTTCCTAGTATCCTTTACGGAATCAGACCAACGTAGTTCTGAGATGATTTGAAATGCCTGTGTGAGAGGGTTTTGTGGTTGTAATGTGAGGCTGTGGTTGGAGGGTTGAAAAAGCTGGCTGATCTACGAAATGACCCACGGTGCGCAGTGTGCTTTTTAAGACTTTTGCTTTTTGATTTGGGCTTTGACTTTGGATTTGAATTTTGAAAATTGATTGCATTTGTGAAAACTTTTGTATTGCACTTTGATTTTTGCTATTTCTTTTTGCCATTTTTTATTTTTTTTCTTTTCTTCTTCTTTCTTTTTTGCAACGTGGTCTTTTCCTACGGAACCGTTTAGTCCAAAGGGTTTAGGTAGATGTGGGTGATGAAAGACAGATAGGCTAATTATAGGTGTTTGTGGCTCAAAAGGTTGCAAGGGTTTTTGATTTGATGTGACAAAAGGGAATGAAAGGGAGGGGTCATTTGTGGAGCTATGAAGGAAGGCTCTCTGGGGCATTGTTCAAAAATTGGAATTAGCATTAGATTAAACAATTGTGGCCAATAGTGTTGAGAACTTGCATAGTTAGAAAATAATATTGCAAAACAATGAATCATCTTTATTGAAATTTGGCACCAATGTTTCGGGCGTCCGTGAATAACCTATATAGGCACGGTGGCGATCCCCTCAATTCGACGACACACCCCAACGCATTCACATGCGGATTCCATGGCTCAACTCCATGACACTGAAGCTGAGGTCAACGCCCCTGCCTAAGGCGGGGCGAAGCCCTACAGTAGAGGATTGAATTTAATGAAGTTTGGTGAAAATTTTATGCAATTTGGTGAAGAAATGAGTGAGTCATGAGGATTTGAAATTGGAATTTTGAATGGTTTTTGGAGTTTTGTTTAATTGTTGATGAATGAAGATGATGAATGAATGAATGAAATGAAGTAAAAGAAAAAGAAAGAAAATAAAAGGGGAAAGAGGTCGGTTGAGTGAGGGTCAGTGTGTGAGATTGTGTGGGGTAGGGAAAAGGGGATAAGGAAAGAAAAAAGAAAAGGAAAATAGGGGAAATGGGAAGGGAAGCCGTGGGAGGGGGGTTTGAAAATTTATTGTTTTTGTTTTTTTGCAGTTTTTTTATTTTCGCTCTCTTTTTTTCAAAATCTTGGAACCTTTTTATTTATTTACAAAAAGTCTCAAATTAAAACAAAAATCCACCATACATCTCCAACAACACCCAAAACATCCTCCAAAAATCAAAATTCACACCATCAAGCCACAAATTCTCAAAAATCAACATAATCGACACATACACACCACCATCCTCCCTACATTAAACCATCCTCCAACCATAAGCTCCAAAGGCATGAGCCTTGAGCAAAACAAGGGTCAAATCGACCATACGCAAGCACACAACAAAAATAAAATAAAATAAAATACACTTTAAGCACGCAACACAAGCTCAAAGCGTATGAGCTAAGACACACAAAACATGAGAAGAGGTCGAAGCCCTCGGGGTGCCTCCTGGAAGCGCTTCTTTAACGTCACTAGCTTAGCATAATCAACCCCTTACGGGGGAACCTTCAATACCAACAATCTTAGAAGTGCACTAAGCACTTGAACACATTCACCATTCATGCAAACGAAAGCATCATCAAAGGTCAAGTGAGAATAGAATTGAGCACTCCTCAAGTACTCATAGGGGATTTGTTCATTTTTCTCTCTATTTCGCCCCTTTGATACTTAAACAAACAAGGGAGTGCTAAAACCATGAACCTTACCAAAAAAATCCCAAACATCGGGGCCTTAGAATCACTCGAGCCAATATCAAACTCGAACTTACCCTTACCATTGTTACCAAGCTCATCAATTTCGAGCTATTGCTCTTCATGTTCTCCTTGCATCACACCTTTACCTACTTCACAAGGCTACAAGGAAACACTAGCATGATATGGGTTAGCCTCAAGCATAGAACCAAGTAAATCACAAGGATGAGAGGTATGATCAACCACATTACATTTACCACTTTGGGAGCTAGCCAGTCCTTTCTTGCGAAAGGTGACCCTCACCTTGCCCACCGTGAAGCTTATCGTTCCTTGCTTCACATTGATACATGCTCCAGCGGTAGCAAGGAAAGGCCTCCTAACAATCACAGAGATGTCGGAATGGCTATGTAGACACCCAAAAGTGTCTCCACAAATTGTATAGCCGATGATGAAAATTTTGACATTTTGAAATAGATTTGATTCCTGAAGTTGCGAAAAATCCATAAACCACACCCATTTGCACAAGTCAAATTAACGTTGAGCTCGAAACCATACACCGAGGGTCCATTAATAGGCAGAAAGTATTTATTTTTATTTATTTTAATTATTTTCTATTTTTAGGCTTTTTTCTTTATTTCTAGGATTTTTTAGAATGTATTCTATAGTTTATTTCTCTAATTTCCACATCTCAATTTGTTTTTCTCATTTTTCTGAGTTCACCAATATTTTTTGTTTATTTTTCTGATATTTCCATGATTTTCTATGATATTCACAAGTTTTATAAAATTATTTTCAAAAATAAATAAATTCGGAAATTCTTAGATAAATCCAGATAATTCGGGAATGATCCGAAATATTCTAGAAGATTAATATTGCCGACCAAGTTTATCCAAAAGTGGATAAATATTAATTCGAATAGTAGATTAGATGCAAAAATACTGATAAAAATACCCGAACGTAAAAATAGATAGAACAAGGATCAAATACACAATGTGTAACGTGGCAAGCCACATCACCTCAACCATATATACGGAGCTCGTATGGCCATATATACGGAGCTCCCAACCGTATATACGGTTGTCCAGTTTGTATTTGATCCTCATTTTTTCTATCTATCTTCCCAAAACGCTTATAAATATATGCTCTTGGTGCTTATACAAAAATCAACAAAAATCATAATGTGTAGTGTAATTCATAAATCATAATACGTAGTGCAATTTAAAGCACTCAAAAGTCTCTCTCATTCAAATTTAATCCACAAATGCAAACCACTTTCAAAATCAAAAGTCCCTCGAATTCATCTATCGCAGCTTTCGGAGTCGTATCTTTGCAATTTAGGTACAAATTCTAAGGCTATTCAATCAAACTCTCTTTCTTCTCTTTTTATTAAWTTTGATTAATATAATTCATTAAATTTTGTTTTGCTTTTGGTTTTCAATCATATAAATTCGTTCGCTTTCAATTGTTTTCGACTTATCGCAATRGTTTTAATTATAATTGGCAATGCTAACGATTTCCTTTGTTGTAATAAGCGATTCAATTGGAAGRAAAGATATTGATGCACTAATCTTTATTTTCTTTTGTATTGATAGCGATACAAGGTAAGTTGATTTGTATATATTTGAGTTTTCAATTCTTGTATATATTATTCTTGATCTTTGTGCCTATGACTCTTTCGATTGCTTAATCAAGGCCGAAATTTGCTTGAATCACATTAAATTCAGATTAATTATTYACAAATGGATTTTAGGCATCATATTAATTTGATTAATTCGAAGTGGTCGCAATCGTTAGGATAGGTAACGATGCATGCATAATAGAAATAAACAATTGTAATAATATTAGTTTAGTGAGCTTTTTAAGGTCAAATCGATAGGCTCTTTGAATTCATGAATATGATTTATAGAACTACAATGAGACCGAGTAGAGGTCGCTACATCCAGGCGGATTGGGTCAAAGATCCTATCCTTACCATGTTCCCGAACCCACACTCTAATTACCAGACAAAATAGTGGGGCCATTAGTTTGACACCAACATTTCGGGCGTCCGTGATTAACCTGTATAGGCACGGTGGCGATCCCGTCTATCGATAACACCCCCAACGCACTCACGTGCCGGATCTGTGGCTCAAGCCCACAATTCAAAATCGACATAGGCCAAGGCTCAGCTCGATGAGGGCACACGCCTACAAAATGGCGACTTCATTAAGGATAATCACCATTAGGTGAGTGGACAGACTTTAAAGTCTCGTAGTTCCATATTCATAATTAGTTGTATTGTTCATGTGACCCTCTGAATAGGGTCGCACCTTATGCTCTTTGGTCTCAATACTGGTATGTTCTATGCTCGAGATCTCCATAAGGGGGGATACTACCTTGGTGCATGTGGTTATTGGATCACATGGCTAAGGCAAGTCCTATCCCGCCCATGTCGCATGTGCACATGTTACTAGATGCGTGTACATAAGGGGTATCTTAGCCATACATCGCTAATGTTAGTGGTGAAATTTAGACCAAGCTCTACTTTTAGGCATGGTACCTTCTTCAACTTAATATGACTTGTGTTTCTATCAATGTGCTTGTGCTTGTGACCATTAACTCATGACTCTATTCAAGGCTACTAGTCAAAAACCTAGTCCATGACTACTCAATGTCCCTAGTCCAATTTACGGTCTGGTTCAATTCATAGGCCATATTCGAGTCCAACTCTTAAATCTAGGCGCTTGAAAATCGACTTAGGACTACCCTAGACCCATTCCAAGTCAAGCCCTAATTTAAGGACCTTAAATAAACTGAACTAGGCCATTTCTATTTCAATTTCTAATTCAAGCATAGGCCCAGAACCTTAAGACTGAGCTAGGTTCGACCTTACACATTTCAAATCCATACCCTAAGTGGCCCAAAACTAATGTAGGCCCAATTAGGTATTCTCATATTCAAATTCAAGTCCAAATTCAATTTCAAGTCAAGTCAAGTCCAAGAACCTTTAAACTGACCTAGGTTCGACTTTAGGGTCCATCCCTCTCAAATTCAAATTCAAAATCCAAATTCGATTTCAAGATTAAGTCAAGTCCAAGAACGTTAAAACTGACTTAGGTTCGAATTCAACTCTAGCACCTTAAAATAGAATTAGGTCCAGGATTCAATTTCAAGATCAAGTTAAGTCCAAGAACCTTAAAACTGACCTAAGTTCAAATTCATTTCTAGCACCTTAAAACAAAATAAGGTCTAGGAATGGACACATTCAAAATTTCAATCTCAATCCTTAGGTTTAGAACCACCTTAAAACAGAATAAGGTCTAGGAATGGACACATTCAAAATTTCAATCTCAATCCTTAGGTTTAGAACCTTAACCCCGAATTAGGTTCAATCTAGAAACTTTCAATTACTAATCCAATCCAAGTCCAATCATTGTTTCTAGATCCTAAAGCGCAATTTCTTGAATTCGGGCAAGATAACAAAGGCTCGAGACTTGCATTTGGGGCCTAGAAGAGTAATGAGAAGCCAAACCCGACTTGTTCCTCTTCTCCAAGACACCTCTATTCTAAGAAAGCCCAGGTCATTCTACTTAGCACAACTCCACATGGCTAGCGTTGAGCAACAACTTGCTACTATTCTAGAACAACTACAGAACATGAATTCTTGCCTTGATACCCAAGAAAATAGCATTGGGGGACTAAAGGAGAAGAAGGTAGGAGAAAGAAGTCAAAGAAAAATCATCACTTCCTCATCTGAAGACCAACACGGAAAAAGGGTTGAACGGTTAAAAGAGTTAGTCAAGAAAATGTTCGAGAAATCAATCCATGGGCCTCGTGTTGCTGTTTATGAGATCAAGGGCCAGCTTCCTAAGAAGTTTGTCATCACTAATTTGCCCAAATTCAAAGGGACTYAAGATCCAAAAGATCACCTCCGCACTTTCAACATCGCAATGGCCCTTAAAGGAATGGGAAAAGAGTTATTCGCTTCGGTGCTTCCTGTTACTCTAGACACCCATCCATTTAGGTGGTTCAAGACTCTGGATCAAAATAAGCTCAATGACTAGGAGTACCTCAAACAAGAATTCCTAAAGAAGTACAAGTATAATGCCCAACTCCCTATTGGACTCCGTGAACTAGAGGCCACCAAACAAGGAGAGAAAGAAGACTTTACTACTTTCCTTAACAGGTAGAGAGAGAGAAGGCCGCTCAGATGACTAACAAGCACAATGAAGAAGATCAACTTCGAATGGTCATCAAGAAACTTTAGCCCAAGTATTGAGTGTCAGTCAAGTTCCAAGCCATTAAATCATTTGCTAGACTCTACAAGGTTGGGCTCCTCATTGAAGAAGATGTTCAAGCCAAAAAATCTAAGGGTAATAGTGGGAACTTTAACAAGAAAGGTGGTTCTTCTTCTTCCAACACCGATCAAATCATCCACGTTGCCAATATCTTTGATATGATGATAACTCTTCAAATCAACTCAACTCTTCTAACAGCAAACCTCAAACGCTCCAGAGAACCTATCTTCCCATCGGCATGACTTATGAGTAGGCTTTCGACAGGTTAATTAGCCTCAAAAGGTATCCTTGATCCTATTAGGCCCACTCTAGATCCTTTAAAAGACAAGAAATCTAGATGTTGGAATGCCAATGCCTATTGCAAGTACCACTATAGACGTGTGCCCTTATTGGGCCTTGTCCTACGTCGATTTCGTTCGTGGGCTTGAGCCAGGAATCCTGCATGTGAGTGCGTTGGAGTAGTGTTGTCGAGTGGGGAATCGCCACCGTGCCTATACAGGTTAATCAGGGGCACCCGAAACATTGGTACCAATTCAATGGTACCGAGAATCTTTGACCCAATCCGCCGGCATATAGCGGCCTCTACTCGGTCTCGTTGTAATTCCATTCGATCAAATCAATTGAATACATAATAACTTAGCAATTTTATCCTTAGGAAATGCTCTACCCTTAGCAATCTATTAAAAGAGTGAGTTTCTATTATACAAATATCACTACCTAGCCTAATTATTGTGATCATTTCAAATTAATCAAATCAATAAGGTGCTTAAAAACCGTTTGTCCATGATTAATCTGAACTTAATGTGATTCAACAATTTCCGATCTTGTTTAAGCGATCAATACGTGTCTCATGCATAAACAATGTCAAAATACATGTGAGATGATGATTCGTATGCAATAATAGAAAACTCAAATATATGAATCAAACTTACCTTGCTTCGCTAGCAATCACAAAAGAAAAGAAAAAGGTTAGTGTATCAAAACTTTGCTTCCAATTGAATCGCTTATCACAACAAAAGAGATTGTTAGCATTGACAATTACGATTAAAACAATTGCAATAAAGCGAAAACGATTGAAAACGAATAAATTTACATGATTGAAAATTTAAGAGCGAAAGTATAAGATTAATCAAAATTATTAATAAAAAGAAAAGAGAAAGTTTGATTGAATAACATCAGAATTTGTACCTAGATTCGCAAAGAAACGACTCCGAAAGTTATGACGAATTTGAGAACTTTGGATGTAGTGAGTAATTTGTGTTTTTGTGATTCATTTGTGAGTGAGAGAGTTTTTTTAAATCTTTGAATTGCACTTCGTATGATGATTTTCGTTGTTTGAATATTGGTTTTCGTTGATGTTCGATTAAGCACCGAGAGCATGTATTAGAGGCATATGGGAAAAGGTAGGCAAAATACGAAATTAAGTATACGGTCATCACAACCATATATACGGTCATTAGGACTGTATATACGGTTGTGGCTTATGTGGCTTGTCACGTCAGCGATCCGTGCTTAATTTCTTATTCATCTATCTTTTCGTTCAAGAATTAATATCCATGTTTTTGCATCTAATCACCTATCCAATTAACCTATCCACTTTTGGATAAACATGGTGGAGAAGATTAATCTTCTAGAATATTCCAAATCATTCCCGAATTATCTGGATTTAGCTACAAATTTATGGATTCATTAATTTTCAAAAATCATTTTAAAAAAACTTGTAAAAATCATAGAAAATCAAAGAAAAATCAGAAAAATAATATAAAAATACTGGCGAACTCGGAACAAGGAGAAACACAAAATGAGAAGTGGAAATTAGAGAAATAACCTACGTCAAATATTTTTAAAAATCCTAAAAATAAAGAAAAAAGCCTAAAAATAGAAAATAATTAAAATAAATAAAATTAAATACTTTCCGCCTATTATTTTGCTCTTGGTGTATGATTTCAAACTCAACTTTAATTTGACTTGTGCAAATGGATGTGGTTTATGGATTTTGTCACAACTTCCGGAATCAAATATATTTCGAGATGTATATCATACTTTTTATCATCGACTATTCAATTTGAGGAGACATTTTTAGGTGTCTATAGAAGCCCCCACTTTGGCTAAGTCTGGAGAGAAGCTTGTTCTCGTAAGACGAAAGTCAAAGTATTCGATTCGGGAGGGAGGATAGCTCAAGACGTTCTGTGATCTCAAGTGATCGCAAAACAACGGTTAGTTTTACCTGTTACCACGCCCCATGCAGCTGTATTCCCTCGGAAGCGCCTGGATCCTTGGGAGATCATTCTCCATACAATTGACCTTGGCTTTTTAGGAGAAGAGATGTTGTAAATGATGTATGAATCTTCTTCGGTAAGTATAAACCTCCGGATGTCTCCCTTCTGCTAGTAGAAGCCTAGGGGCGCCAATAATGTGTGTGAATCTCTTTCGGTTAGTAGAAACCTCCAGATGTCTCCCTTTGACTAGTAGAAGCCTAGGGGCGCCAACGATGTGTATGAATCTCCTTCGATTAGTAGAAACCTCTAGATGTCTCCCTTCGGCTAGTAGAAGCCTAGGGGCGCCAATGATGTGTGTGAATCTCCTTTGGTTAGTAGAAACCTCCGGATGTCTCCCTTGGTCTATTAGAAGCCTAAGGGCGCCAATGATGTTTGTGAATCTTTCGGTTAGTAGAAACCTCCGGATGTCTCCCTTCGGCTAGTATAAGCCTAGGGACGCCAATGATGTGTGTGAATCCTTCGATTACCAGAAACCTCCGAATTTCTCCCTTCGACTNCGGATGTCTCCCTTCGGCTAGTATAAGCCTAGGGACGCCAATGATGTGTGTGAATCCTTCGATTACCAGAAACCTCCGAATTTCTCCCTTCGACTATTATAAGCCTAGGGGCGCCAATGATGTGTGTGAATCCTTCGGTTAGTAGAAACCTTCGGATGTCTCCCTTCGGCTAGTATAAGCCTTGGGAAAATGTATGTATGTCCTTCAGAAGCGCCTCGTTCCTCAGGAAGCCTTCCTTACGACTAACCTTGGATTTTCGGGAAGAATGTTGCGTATAGCGATGAATGCTATATAGGTATGTGTGAGTGGGTATGAATAGTTGCATATAGCAACAATCGCGTACAACGATGAATGTCTTATAGGCGTGTGTAGGATGATTGCATGTAGTTGTGAACACCATATAGGCGGTCTGATAGCTCAAATAAGGTAGGCCCTAGCCTTGTGTAGAGGTGGTGCTATGTGCAATGTGTTTTTACAATGATGCGTATGCATGATGTATGTATGATAATCTATGTATGCATGATAGTGCTTATGAAGTGTGTACAATGACAATATGTGTAATGCAAGTCTATCCTAATGCATTAGATGATGAAGGAAATATACTAATGTTAAGATGTTTTAAAATGAAGTCGCCTCAAGCCCCCATTCGAATGATGTTTGTGATCGCGAGTGAGCCCCCAACCCATGGGGTTTGGGTGTATGAGAAAGGCTTAGTTTGTGGTGCTGATGGTAGATTTAGTGGGTGAGCCCCCATCTTTTCCAAGCTTGTGAGCTTGCGTGGCTAGATCAAGGTTGAGGTTTGTGTCATGGGCAAAGGTTGATGATGTTAGGCAATGCCAGGCAAGCTTGTGGAGTCATGAGATTTCAGGATGTGATTTGGAGTTGCCAAAATCGATTACTTGAGTTGATCGCCTATGTGAGGAGATAACAAGGGAAATGCGAGAGATGCATTGATGTGATGCTTCGAGGAGAATGCATTGATACTACTGCGATGTAATCATGTAATAGCCTAAGGAAGAGTTGAGGAGGGTCCCTCAAGGTGAGTGAAAGAATAGGCTAGAGGTTCAAGAAAAAAGAAACGGCAAATATTTGTTACTAGAGGTGAGTGGATGGGGAATTGATGTGGTTAGCTATATGATGTTGGTTCGAGCTCGAGTCTATGTCGAGTGCTATGCTAGGAATTTGTACTACCYCCATTAAGGGAGTCAAACTAACTATAAGAGTGGACTTCAAAATGTCATTGGGTATTGGGTTGGACCTCGAGGAGAGGCTTCCTACGTATCCTTTTGGGAATCAGACCGTCGTAGTTCGTGTTGATGATTTGGACAATGCCTCGTGTGAGAGGGCTTTTGTGGATGTAAGGCTATGGTTAAGGGTTAAGAAAGAAAGTGAAGGATCAAAGTTCCCAATGTAGCCCCCCATGGTGCGAAGTGTCCTTTTTTGCATTTGAACTTTGATTTGAACTCGGATTTTTAATTAAAGTTGAATTTGCACTTTGAATTTTGAATTTGTTTTTCATTTCATTTTTTGCACTTTGGATCTTACTTYTTTTTACACATGTCGCACCATTTGATTTCTCAAGAGTTAGGTAGATGTGGGTGATGAAAGAAAGATAGGCTTAGTGAAAGTGTTTATGGCTCACTCAAAGGGTTGCAAGGGATTGAATGAATACAAGTGATGGGAAATGAATTATTTTTTGTGGAGCTTGAGAAAGATGGCCTCACTCGGAAATGTCCATTAGTTAATTTGATTCTGAGATCCACTCTTCCAGTTTGTTTGGTCCCATTAAAGTTAGTAGTACAAACTATATGGAGGTTAGAAAAAGAATGAAAAAAATGAAATGTTTATTGATTTCAAATGAATTCATTACATGAAGGCCAAATGTAGAATTAAATCCTAATCCTAATGACATAAACTCGAAAGGAAAAAGATATAACATATGGTCTAGGTAAAGGGACTCTCCGAATTAATCCTAAAGCTGAACTAACTTGATCTTTACCATTCGATAGTCTCCTTAAGAAGATCATCCTCTATGACTATTCCAATGTCGTAAACCTTTGTGAAAGTCGTGAGGCCTCGGTACTTTAGATGATCTTTGTACTTTGGCTAAAGGCCGCCAATGAAGGTTTTGACCATCTTTTCTCAATGCGAGTGGAAACTAGTGTGGCAGCAACTTCTCTCCATCTAGCTAGATAGGCGGTGAACCCATCTTTCTCCTTGCATAAGGATCTTGAGCTCTCGAAATGAAGTTTTTGTCTGAATACTACCCTTATATTGCGACATGAATGCACAAGCAATGCTTTCCCAAGTAACCGTTTCTTTCTCAGGAAGTGAGAAGAACCATTTTTGGCATATTGGTTCCAAACAGAGGGGAAAGACCATTGGAAAAAGGGTAGGATCGATTCCTTTGAGTGACATGGTGGTCTTGAATCCCTAGAGATGGAATCAGGGGTCATCGGTTGGTTTGAACTTGGGTTTGTCTTCGGCTGAAAATGTTTTAGGTAGTTTGGAAGAAAGGTTGGGATCAAGTGTAGGCGAGTCCTCGTGAAAGGTGGGGTCAATGGATTTCTGGATTGCCTTTTCAACTAGCTTGGCCAAGGAAGAGCTCGTGGTTCGTTCCATGTCATTGATTTCAGTTTAAAGTGCTTGCATGGAGTCAGTTAGCTCTTGAACTTGGTTAGAATGTTTTCGGATCTGTTCTTTGACAAAGTCCATTTTGTGGTGTTAAGTTGATGAGCTTGATGGTGTTGGAAGTTGGGAAAGTTTGGGCTTGAAACGATGGATTATGTTTGGAAGGCTGGATTGGTCTTAGAGGGATGGATTAGGATTAGAAAGATGGATTGGTCTAGGGGTGAAACTAAAACGGTTTAAAACCGCAAACCGAACCGAACCGCACCGAACAAGAAATATGGTTCGGTTTTTTTCCTAATTTGGTGCGGTTTGGACTGAAATTTTTGTGAATTTCGGTTTTCGGTTTGGAGTCGGTTTGAAGGTCAGAGAACCGAACTCCAAACCGAAACCGAAATTATCAGCATGTTGGGCTTATATTTTGATAAGGCCCAAAACTTTAAATCTTTAATGGCCCATTGGCCCTAATGCGGTAATGATACTATCACACTCCGAAACCCTAACCTTATCACTCCTCACTCAGTCACTCCTCACTCATCGTCTCTCTCACTCAGTCATCACTCAGTCACTCTCGTCTCTCTCACTCAGTCACTCTCTTCTTCGTTCTGCTCCGAATCTGCTACGATTCTCACTCGCCTCTGCTACGAGCCTACGATTCTCACTCGCCTCTACTACGAGCCTACGATTCTCACTCGCTTCTCACTCGCTTATGCTCCGACTAAAGGTATGTTCGAAATCTTGATTTTGTTTTGAATTGGGGCTGCATTCGTGGTGGTTTGATGGAGGTTGAGTGGCCGGTTTTGTGGCTGTAAAAATGGCAGCCTTGGTGCCGCATTTGGTGGGTGAAATTTTGGGGTGAATTAGGGGCTGCAGAGAGCTGGTATTTAGGGAAGGAAATGGTGGTGGGCCTGGTGGCTTAGGGCTGCAATGGCTGCTATATGAGGTGGTTTTTGCTGTGAGCCTGTGATTGTTGGCTGAAATGGGTTGGCTTTGATGTTGGCTCCAAATTTCGGTTTGGTTTGGACTCCAAATCAAAAAACCGAAATTTTCGGTTCGGGGATTTGGAGTTGGTAAAAACCGAACCGCAAACGCGAAGTTTCACCCTTAGATTGGTCTTGGAAGGATGAATTAGGCTTGGGGCTCAAACAGACATATTTTTAGGGCGAGCAAGGACTATGTTGACAACTTCACCTGTTTTAGAAAGAATTAGACCCTTAGTAAATTTCCTTGGTCTGAATGCAAATGCGAATGCATGTCCTAATTTCATGGTAATCTTTCCTAGAATGCATGTATGATGAATGCAAGGAGCCCTTCCTTTTTTGAAATGAAAACTTTTTTTTGTTGATATTTTCTTTTTTTTTTGTTTTTGTATTTTGTTTTTGGAAAAGACACCAATTGACATGAGAAGTGCATGATATGCAAGTGTGATTGGGACTGTGTGATGTGGACTAAAAGATGATCTGACCACGGACTATCTAAAAGTGACTGTGAATGTGGTCAAGAGCGATGACTATGGCCATACATATACACATGACTACAAGTCGACTATCACAACAGAGAAAATAAGCTATTACCGACCGTCCAAAACAATCAAAAACGGTCGGTAAAACGCGGAGACGGTCGGAACCTTTACCGACCGTCAACGGTCGGTAAGTGACGGTCGATATGGTTCTGGTCGGTAAATAAGACATTACGCCGCTAAGCGGTCGGTAAATGTACCGACCGTTATTACCGACGTACAAAGAAACAGACTGTAATCTACGACGGTTTATCAACGGACACGCAAATTACCGACCGTTCCACGACGATCGCAAGATTACCGACCGCCAAACGGTCGGTAATATATGGTTTTGCGACCTTGACGGTCGGAAACTAGCTTTTGAAGTCAACATTATATCCTAACAAAATTGACAATTAACCATTACGACCGCTCAGCGGTCGGTAAAGTTGAATTTTTTTTTTAAAAAAATGAAAAATTGAACCAACAGTGTTTTGCTCCATTTTATCAACCAAATGGGTCAGGAAATTCAGAACTATCACAGCATTTAATAATTGAAATAAACTAACATTCATTTATAATTTCAAAAAATACAAAAACTTGGAAAATAAAACCAGGGCAAAACTCATATTCACGTTACAAAGCAGGCTTAACCCTAACAAAAAAAAAACATATTCACGTTTCTATCTTCACAAATTCTTCACGCGAAAACTCAGATTCACGCATGCTTCAATTATGTGTTATATGTCTGAAACACAAACAACAAAAAAAAAAGTTCAGTAATTAAACACAAAAAAAGGAAATAATAAATAAAATGAGAAAAAAATCAGAATATAATCAGGAAAATAATGAATCAAAAATATAATCAGGAAAATAATGAAAGTAATTTTTCAAAAATGCAATGAATGGCGAAATAAGAAAATCAAGCAATAAAAAATCGAGAATATTGAAAATCGAACACTATTTTTAATAAACAAAAGAGAAATTGACAAAAAGAAAATCAAGCAAAGAAAAACGACAATATAACAACAGGGAAATCAAAAATAAGAAGAAAAAAAGTCAGTAATCGAAAACTAGATCTAAAAAATCGAATTGGCGAAGGTACTTGAAAAGGTCAATTTTTTTAAATCAAAAGAAAAAAAACTAGATCTAAAGAAGAACTTGAAAACTTAAAAAAAAAAACGAAAAAAAATCAGCAAAAATGAAAAAACAAGATCTAAACAAAATCAAAAGGAAAATCAAAAAATAACTTTGAAAACCAGATCTAAAGAATATAAAAAATGAATATTAGAGAAAGGGGAGGGAAAGAATCGACAGGCTTACGTACGAGGCTTCACTGGGTTAGTGAGGAGCGGCGAAAGGCGGCGAAGGAGCGGCGAAGAGCGGCGGAAAGAGCGGCGAAATAAAATAAAAACTACCAACTAGATCAGGGCGGCGGCGACGGCGACGTCGACGACTCGTGGTTGCAACGGCGGCGACAGCGACTCGACGGGCAAGTGACGGTCCAGCTTCGGCCAAAAATTAAGAGGAATGAGGGTGAGAGAGTGAATGAAGGATGAGAAGTTGAGGAGAGAGAGAGTGATGTTGAATGAGAGAGTTGAGGGAAGAGAGAGTGAATGAAAAAATGAAAAGAGTGAGGATGAGAGTGGGTAATAACTAATAGTAATGTGTGAGTTGGATTGTGACTCTTGTGAGTGTGAGGCCCACGTTGTGGTCGGGCAAAATAAAATATAGAAATTAAGTTACCGACGTCAACGGTCGGACTCGACTTTGGCGGTCGGTATATTTTTTTCCAGTCAAAATATGTATCGACCATATTCCGACCGTATAACGGTCGGAAAAATTATAAACCGGACGGTAATCTCGTCCAAATTAAAACGTCGGTATATGTAAAAAGGTCGTAAATGCGTCCAATAAAAAACGGTCGATAATATAATATGTACCGACCGGTTTTTTTTGAACAGAGTCGTGTAAATCCGTCGTTAATAACGCGGATTCTTGTTGTGTATGGTCGGTTGGTTAAGTCGAAAAAGGTACCACGCTAAAGTAGAGCTGGTCAGATTTCACCACTAACATTAGCGATGTAGGCCACATTACCTCTTCTGTACACACATCAAGTAACAGGTGCACACGCGGCATGGGGCGGATAGGACCATTAACCATGTGATCCATGGCCAAGTTAGCCATGTGATCCATTAACCACAAAACCAAGGTAGTTTTACCCCTTTAAGGCGATCTCGAGGAACAAAACATACCCATATGAGATCAAGGATCCTGAAGCTGTGATCCTATTCGAAGGACCACATGCAATATGCACAATTCAATGAAAAAGATCAAGTGGAATTACGAGACTTTCTAGTCTGTCCACTTCACCTAATGGGTGATTATCCCCAGTGAAGTCGCCATTTGTAGGCATGTGCCCTTATGGGCCTTGTTTCTAGACGTTGATTTTCATTCGTGGCTGAGCCATGGATCCCGCACGTGAGTGCGTTGGGTGTAGGGAAGCAAAAGATATGGGTACTCGGTTCAAGACTTGGAACCGGTTTGGAACCAGCGGTTTTAGAACTGGAACCGATTGTATCGCTATCGGTTCCGGTTCCGAACAACGAGAACCGATTCTGGGTATGAAAATTATGATCGGTACCCGCGAACCGAAGTACCCAGTGGTACTAGTTCTGGTACTTGATACCTGGTGATACTGGGTAAAATTAGCATGTGATTCTCAATACATGTGAGGCCCAATAGCCCAAAATATATAAACAATCATATTGTCCTCGATACGAACCACAATTTAACATTCGGTCCTTTCATTCTCACTTCTCACGTGTAGATCTAACAACTCACCCTCAAAACTCACCCTTCTCAGAGATCTCACTCATTTACACCGATTTCCTCGCCAGTTCATTCATACTAGCTAGCCACGCTACATTCTCCGATCAATCGCCTGTGCCAAAATATCCCTCCATCCTCACAGGCCTCCACTCACAACATGCCACTAAGTCACGCCGTGTCGCCAAACCCGCCACCGAGGACTGAGCAGCGTCGCCAACCACCACTCAAGCTGCCTCGTCAAACCTAAAACTTCCTCATTTGGGTTGTTTAAATCTGAAACTGTGTTTGCTGATTGTAAATTCAGATTTGAGTTTATATTGTTCAGAAGTATTTGATTAGCTTCACAAAAAGTATTTTCAATAAGGAAATCAATTGTTCATTTTCTTTTATGTATGCGTTGGTTCCTGACCTTCCTGTATATGATAAGAATATATGAAATTTTGAACTGTTCCTTAGTTCAAGGACTACAAAGATACAATGGAGAATTAGGTGAGTAATAAAGACTGGGATGACAGTTGGCACGCACGGTCTTCCGTCAACGTCCTGAGAATGGACACTTGGTCTCTTCCGGCTAACCTGCAAACAAACAAAGGTGACTAACCGGGGGATTTTCTGGGAGCCCCTCGATGCTTAGTCAGAAAGAGACCTAATTGAAGGTGCGAGCAAGCTAGATGTAAAGTGCTAGACTATACTCGGTGGGTTTCAAATTAGATACTGGAGTGGGCTCACCAACTCCTTTTAATAGGGTTTGGTGAGGTTGATTGTTGGGTTTTCCCAATGTGGGACAAGCATTTAATATTTAAGCAATGGTGGGGACAGAAGTCTTGGTGTGTGTCAGACTTTGTCTCGTACCCCATTGAGGGTGCCCTTATTCTGTACGTACGTGGGGCCCACATGTCCCCCTCGCTTTGCGGTTAAAGGTGGGACCTACTAGGTGCCACGTGGCGCCTGGCCATTGGGCAGGGACAATTAGCCCCACGCTTGATACTTATACCGAGGACCAAGGGAGGTTAGGTGTTAAGCGGAACAGTGTTCAACCCTCCCGGCCTGGTTATGCGCCTCTCGAGCCTACAAGGCCGAAGGTACCCGGTCAGGGATTTAGTCAAGAAGCCGGTTAGGCTACTTGTTCGAAAGTCACCGACCAACGATCATGTCGAGACGGTGTCCCTTATGAGGGAATGACACCCAGGCGGTAATTTGGTTTTTGGATGCAAGTGTAGTCCCCCGGTGAGGAGGACCAAAGGCTGACCTAGGGGCTAATAAGTCCCATGATGTTTCAAAACCCGAGGGCTAATAAGCCTTGAGGGACTAATAGGCCTCCAGTAGTCGTCGAGTCTCGAGGGGCTAATAAGCCCCGAGATGGCTGAATATCGAGCCTCGGTGGGGTGTGCCCAGTCAGGGGCTAATAAGCCCCYAATTTTCCCGAGTGTCCTGCTCATCAGATCCGGTAAAGGATAACTCATACCTTGAATCCTGAGGGTGCCACCCTCGAGAAAGGAATGCTTACCCCTTGGATCCCGAGGGTGCCTGCCCCTGAAAAGGGATGCTTACTCCTTGAATTCCGAGGGTGATAGCCCCGGGAAAGGGATGCTCATCCCTTGGATCCCGAGGGTGCCTGCCCCGGGAAAGGGATGCTTACACCTTGGATCCCGAGGGTGCCAGCCCCGGGGAAGGAGGCCTTCTCTTGGAATCCCGAGGGTGTTAGCCCCGGGAAAGGAGAGTTTAGTCCTAGGATCCCGGGGGTTTCAACCCCGGGAGAGGGGAGATCATTCCTTGGATCCCGAGGGTACCAGCCCCGGGAAAGGAGAATTTAGTCCTTGGGTCCCGAGGTTACCAACCCCGGGAAAGGAGAGTATATTCCTTGGATCCCGAGGGTATCAGCCCCGGGAAAGGAGAGTTTACTCCTTGGATCCCGAGGGTGCCAGCCCCGGGAAAGGAGAGATCGTTCCTTGGATCCCGAGGATACCGGCCCCGGGAAAGGAGAGTATACTCCTTGGATCCCGAGGGTGCCAGCCCCGGGAAAGGAGAGATCGTTCCTTGGATCCCGATGATATCAGCCCCGGGAAAGGAGAGTATACTCCTTGGATCCCGTGGGTGCCAGCCCCGGGAAAGGAAAGCTTAGTCCTTAGATCCCGAGGGTACCAGCCCCGGGAAAGGAGAGTTTGCTCCTTTAAGCCCGAGGGTGCCAGCCCCGGCAAAGGAGAGATCATCCCTTGGATCCCGAGGGTACCAGCCTCGGGAAAGGAGAATTTAGTCCTTGGATCCCGAGGGTACCAACCCCGGGAAAGGAGAGTATACTCCTTGGATCCCGAGGGTGCCAGCCCCGGGAAAGGAGAGATCATTCCTTGGATCCCGTGGGTGTGAGGTTCGGGAGACGAGGAATTGAAGTTGGAATGAAGAGAAGTAATTGTGTCTTGGTTTTGCACAAGTGTCAAAGCTCGGGAAGGGTGATTTTCCATCTTCCGAAGAGGGGTGATGAATCTGGTCACCTTCCTTTGTCGTTTACCATTAATGGTAACACGTGACGTGTCAAGGTAACTGTTCATCTTCTGTTGGTACATAATAGTAACTTTCCTTTCATTTTTCACACTTTCCATTCCAAAACTTCACTTCTCTCTCAAAAAGATTTACTCTCTTCTCTCTCTAGAGTTTTGCTCTCTTTTCTCTCTCTAAAGATTTCTTTCTCTCTCTAAAGGAGTTTTCTTGAAGTCATCACTCTCGGGGCAACAGTGTTCTGTCGAGGTCTTTGGAGTCACTGAGGAAGTACTTCTCCCCCTAGCTTTCACAACTTAAGGTACGCAAACCCTTCTGACCTTCTTGACTTAGGTATTTTTGCATGTTGTATGATGGCTAARTTACCATCCGAGTCTGACTTTGATAATAGTATGGTATATTCCCCGACCCAAGGTTTAGTGTTTTCCGACTTGAACCTTAGTATTAGTGTAGCTTCTGATGATCTCCCCGAGTTAGAGACCATTAATGACTTACCAGGATCTGACTTAGATGATATGCCTGAACTTGAGTTGATAGATGACTTGCCTGAGCTCGAGCCCGAGCCTGTACATATTCCATTAGAATTAGAATCTGTAGATATCCCTTCTGCACCGGCTGTAGCGAATGAACCCCCGGTGCAGGAGTATGTGTATGACCTTGTTGAWGGGATCCCGTATCTAGATAATGCCATCTTGCCCGATGGTGCCACCATCCCTAGTGTAGTGCATGACCAACATATATTAGATGGCATCCCAATTCGAACTCCACCCTTGACCCCCGAGCTTGAGGGAGAAGAGTTAGAGGGAGTTCCCCGACCTTGGGCCATCACTGTGTGTAGGAATAAGGGGAATGATTATGCCCAATTTCGTCGAAAATTTGTAGATAATACGGTGACTTATAAAATTGACAAAATGGCTGGAGCTTTCACATTGGGTCACGATGTCCCGGACAACGAGAGAGGACCGGGTTTTTTCTTCATCGAAAAACATTATCAGCAGCGGGTACTGAAGGAGCTGCATTTTTGGGAGAGCACGAAGTATTACCTATCCCCTCCGTATCGGTACATTGCCCCGGAGTTCGATCAGTCGATCATCTCCCCT
>SNQN01001593.1:31665-59181 GCA_008642245.1 Bassia scoparia | reverse complement strand
CTTTGCTTTGTAGAATCCGAAGAAGAATCTCTCTTCGGAGATGGAGGGCGTTCGTGAAACTGACCCTGATCAGGAGCATCCCCTCGTTCCTCCCCCCGGACCTACCCTGGTGGACAATTTTGAGAACTTCGACCCGAGTCTCAATATCGATCCATCTGACGATGCAGCTACCCCTTCTCAGAGGAAACGGCCTCGAAGGGAATCAGAGACTGGTCCTGTAATTCCCCTTACTCAGCTGGATGATAGGAGGAAGCAAAAAAGGCCTAGTCCTCCCTTAAGGAGGTGGTACATCGAGAAGACGTCTCGGYGCTTATGAAGGCAGAGGCTCGGGCTCGAGAGACGGAGGAACTGCAGAAAGTTTGGCTGGAGGTATGACTTTCTTCCCGATGCAGTAGACTTATGATTTCTTTTATCCTTAACTCCTTATTGCATAACTAACAAAAACTTACTCTTGCAGCTGACTGTCCGTATGCATTCCTTGTCATTGCACCATAGGGATAACCAGAAGTCCTTGGCTCGGAAGACGAATGTCATCCAAGAAAAAGACAAGGAGCTACTGGCCCTGRAGGAGGAAAAGTCTGAGCTGCAGAAGTGGAAGGATGCTCGCCTGGAGCTTGACCAAGAATGCAGTGCAGCTAAGACTCTGGCCGAGAAGAGGGGGAAGACCATCGAGAGGAGGAATGCCACCATCGAGGGCCTCAACAAGTCTCTCGAAGAAGAGAGGAAGAAGCTGGCTGAAGGTGGAAAGGCAATGGTTGATGCCTGGTTTGCGACTCCCGAGGGCCGAAAATACAAAATCCAACTGGGTCGGGATTCCTTCCAAACTGGCGTTGACCATGCTATGGACAAGTTGGAGTCGGCTGTTTCAGCTGTCGTACCGGGGCAATGGCCTGCACTGCGCCAGAAATATGATGAGTTGCTGGCCGCAGAGCTTGCAGCCTTGCAAGAGAGGAGGTCTAAGGCCTCGGCCCAACTCCGCCAAGAAGCTGCTACTGCCTCTACTTCTGCCGTCGTTGCTACCGCTGGTTCTTTAGGCCCGGGGGAGACTGAGGCTGGTCAGGGCTCGGGTCACTCTGCTCAGGCAAAGGAGCCAGAGGATGGTCAAGAACACACTGCCAGTTCTCCTGAGTAGCCTCCTTCAACTTTTCATTTATCCCTTTTCTATGCTGGTCATGTTCTGACCAAAATCAGTTGTAATATTTTGAATTTTTCTAAGTTATATTGGTCGGTGTAGATTCCCGGCCTTCGTAATCGAATATTTGCCAGCTGAGTCTGGTTTTGTTTTATGAATACTTATCTTGCCAGCCGAGTCTGGCCTTTATGAAGTTTCACTTATGCTTGCATATCCCGAGTGTTCATACTTGTTCTGATTTCCAACTTTTGCTMGCTTGCTTTTTATTTGCCTTTTTCTCGAGGGTTGGCATGTGCGCCTTTGTTTCAATGGGGTGCCTCCGAGGCCAGTTTGCCCCGAAGGTGGGCATGCCAATCCCCGAGGCTAAACACTTGCGTGAAAAAAAAAGATACACAATTTGRGCAGAAGTYAGACTTTTATTAATGCTTTTATTACAACGAGTGCTAGTCATAGCTGACTGAGCATTGCTCGATCAGGGATCCGGTGAGGATGACCTGACCGAGGGCTTTGTCGTGTCACAGCATTTATCTAAAACTGAAATAAAATTTAACAAGTCTTTACTATCAGATGTAGTATTTGCGCAAGTTGTCGGCATTCCATGGCCGAGGGAGGGCTTTGCCATCAGTATCCTTGAGTCTGTAAGTGCCAGGTCTGACCATCTCGGTAACCCGATAGGGACCTTGCTAGTTGGGGTTGAGCTTGCCCAGCATGTTCTCCCGACCTGTTGCTTCGAATCGGCGTAGAACCCAATCTCCTACTTGGATTTCCCGAGACTTAACTCSCTGGTTGAAGTATCTTGTGATTTTCTGTTTATAGGAGATGGACTTTAGCAAGGAATTGCCCCGGGTCTCGGGCAGCAGGTCGAGGTCGATCTTCTTATACTCTTRGTTTTGGTCATGATCGTAGAATGTGACTCGAGGAGAGGGTATCCCGACTTCCACTGGCAGGACTGCTTCACTTCCATACACCATGGAGAAGGGTGTGTGTCCCGTGGCTTCCTTGGTCGTAGTACGAGCCGACCACAGGACCCCGGGAAGCTCATCGACCCAAGTACCTTTGGAGCCTTCTAGTTTAGTTTTAATTCCTCGAAGGATSACCTTATTAGCAGCCTCTGCTTGTCCATTGGTCTGAGGTCTGTCCACCGAGGTTGCTCGAATGTTGATGCCGAATCGAGCAAAGTATTTCTTAGTGGCCTCATTGACGAACTGTCTCCCGTTGTCTGTTACAAGTACCCGAGGTATTCCAAACCGAGTGATGATGTTCCTCCAGATGAACTGCTGAACCTGCTTTTCAGTGATAGTCGCCAAAGGCTCGGCTTCTATCCACTTGGTAAAGTAATCCACTGCAACGATGAGGAACTTACGTTGCCCCGAGGCTTGGGGAAAAGGTCCCAACAGATCCATGCCCCACTTGTCAAATGGCAAGGTGGGTAGGATGGCTGAGAGTTGATTGGCAGGACGATGAGGCACCGAGTCATTCTTCTGGCATTTTTCACATTTCTGAATCAAGTTCCGAGCCTCTTGTTTGAGGGTAGGCTAGTAGTACCCGGCTCGAAGGACTTTACCGGCCATAGTTCTTGCCCCTTGATGACTGCCACAAGCCCCTTCATGAATCTCCCGAAGAATGTAATCCCCTTCATCCGGTGTTACGCATCGAAACAAGGGATGGGTATAGGATTTCTTGTACAGCCTTCCTTCGTACCATTCGAACCACCGATCCTGAGTCCTGACCCTGTCAGCCTGTTTTGGATCGTCTGGAAGTTGCTCATCTCGGAGGTATCGAATTATCTGGTCCATCCATGTAGTTCCCCGATCTAGGGGCATGGTGGACTGTTCATTGATGTTGGGCTCTTTCAGTACCTCCCAAGTGATGGTCCGGGGTTCGAGAGACTCGGCTGATCTAGCTAACCGAGACAGCGCATCTGCCTGATTGTTTTCAGACCGGGGGATGTGACTTATGGAGAAATGTTTGAATTTTTGGGAAAGCTCTCGTACCTTGTTCAAATACATTTTCATCCCATCTTCCTTGGCTTCGAATTCTCCATTGATTTGCCCCACGACTAGTTGTGAGTCTGACTTAATTTACAAAGAATTAGCCCCTGCAGCTATGCACATTTGCATTCCGAGGATAACTGCTTCGTATTCAYTTTCATTGTTTGATGCAGAGAAACCGAACTTGACTGCGTATTCAAGCTTGTCCCCGTTGTTTGTCTTTATTAAAATGCCTGCTCCATTCCCATCTTTGGTAGCTGAGCCATCCACATACACCTCCCAGCCTTCGGCCTCAGTCGCCGTGGCGGGTCTGTTTGTACATTCGACAATGAAGTCTGCCAATGCCTGGGCTTTGATTGCTCGTTTGSGCTCGTACTCCAGCCCATAATCTGCCAGCTGATCTGGCCATTCTGTCATTCGTGTCGAATGATTTCTTCCTTTGATAACCTTTCTGATTGGCTGTCCGGTTAGGACCTTGATGGGATGGGCATGGAAGTAAGGCTTGAGCTTCCGACTAGCGACAACTAGGGCATACACCATTTTTTCGATCTCTGAGTACCGAGACTCAGCCCCTCTATAAGCATGACTTACAAAGTAAACCGGATGTTGGGTCTTGTCTCTTTCGGCTACGAGGACTGCACTCAACGCATAGTCCGAGATTGCCAAGTATAGGAAGAGTGGTTCCCTCGGTAAGGGGGAGACCAACTTCGGTAGACTGGACAGATGTTGCTTAAGTTGTTGAAAAGCTGCCTCTGCCTCTTTATCCCAACTGAATGAGGACCTTTTCAATGTTTTGAAAAAGGCCAAACTTTTGTCTGCTGARCTGGATAAGAACCGACCCAAGACTGCCATACATCCTGTGAGTCTTTGGACTTCCTTGACCGACCTTGGGGATTCCATATTGATGATTGCCTYGATTTTATCGGGGTTGGCCTCGATGRCCCTCTCGTCGACCAAGAACCCGAGGCACTTACCTCCTCGAACACCGAACACGCACTTCTTAGGATTGAGCTTCATGTTGTACTTCCTGAGGGAGGAGAATGCTTCCCTGAGGTCTGATACATGATCTTCTGTCTTTCSGCTTTTGACTATCATGTCATCGACATATATTTCCACATTCCTCCCGATTTGTCCTTCGAAGATCTTGTCCACCAGCCTTTGGTAAGTGGCTCCTGCGTTCTTGAGGCCGAATGGCATTACCTTATAGCAATAGACCCCTTGCCGAGTGATGAAGACAGTATGCGGTTGATCTTCTTCTGCCATCGGGATCTGATGATAACCTGCATTGGCATCCAAGAAGCTGAATAGAGCATGTCCCGCAGTAGAGTCAACCAAGGCGTCGATCTTCGGCAGAGGGTAGTCGTCTTTCGGGCATGTGTAGGACGTGGGRCGCGCCCTCAGCGTATAGCGGGCGCGCGGCTTGGTACTACATCGAGGTGCTTTGCGTGGGCTTGAGCCACGGATCCCGCACGTGAGTGCGTTGGGGTAGTGTTGTCGAGTGAGGGGAGTCGCCACCGTGCCTAGAAATTATCACGACGCCCGAAACGTTGGTGCCAAATCAATGGCCCACGGTCCAATCAAGTAACCAGTCGTGTGGTTCGGGACATGGTTACGAATCAGATCTGCCAAACCCAATTTCGCCCGGCATGTAAGCGGCCTCTACTCGGTCTCATTGAAATTCCATTTTTAAACACGATTTAATTGGATGCACATTAATTTACGTTTTTTAAGTACCTTAGAAGCGAACTAACCCTAGAATTACTATGAAAGCGTTTACTATTATGCACAACGATACCTAACCTAGAATTTGGACCACCTTTGTATAATCATGTTGGAAACCGGTGCCTAAAACAAGTTGTCCATAGTTAATTCTGATTTAAGTGATTCACATATCCTGGTCTTGTTAGCAAAATATATACAAAGTATATACAACAATGACAAATATGAATAATATGAAGTGCCATAAACTCAAAGTATATGCAAACTCATCTTACTCCTAAATCGGCCCAAAGAAACAAAATTAGTTGTAAAACACAATCGAAACGAATCCTTTGCCTTTGAATCGCTACATGAAAAACCAAAGAAAAACAATTGTTTAGTCCGATGATAAAACGCAAGCCGCAATGGATCTTTCGCTTGAATTGCTATACAAAAAAACAAAGAAATGTTAGTATTGAACAATGGATAATAATAATGAAATGAAAACCAAAAACCAATGAAACCTTGCCAAACATGTGAAAACCCCTACATATTTACATGAAACAATGTTAAAAGGAGTTTCTACATTGTTTAATTACATTTAAACTCATAACAAGGTTAGTCAAATTTAAAAGAAGAGTAGAGAAGATAATTTTGGTGAGTAATCTCGAAGAATTCAACCTTGTTATCGCTGTTGATTCGAAAGAGAACCGATGCTTTGAATTTAAAATCGAAGATGTTGATGTGTTTTAGAGTGTTTAGAGAGAGAGAAAGAGAGTATGAGTTGCGAAGTGTCGGGAATTGTGCGTGTGAGTCGTGTCTACGGACCTGAGCAAGGCAAGAGTGTATATTATAGGCACGAGGCAAAACGAAGCACAAAAAACCCTGCGTATATACGCTCAGGGATGAGCGTATATACGTCATGAGGAGCGTATGATACGCTCATCCTGAGCTATATACGCTTCTACTTTCCATTAAGCTTTGGCCAATTTCGTATGTATGAGTTGAGGCATATACGCAGCTTGTGGAGCGTATAACGCTCCTGTATGAGGCGTATATACGTCCCATCATCTGCCGTATTATACGCTCAATGCTTTCGTAATATTTTCCTAAAAACCTCGAAAATATTTGATTTCCTCCTGATTTTATTCGTGATTTCCCTTGATTCAACGCAACCTAGACACCTTTCTCTCCAAAGCAAGGAAGTTCTAGAATGTTCTAGAAGTCCACACGTATTTCCCGGAGTATTTTTCTAATTATTCATGTATTTTCTGCGTATTCTGCGTATTTAAACCTTGCAAAATCATAGAAAATCATAGAAAAATCAGAAAAAATAATTTAAAATATGGCGGTTCAGAAAATGTGTACGGACATGATTGAAAATCAAAAAGTACTGAGAATCGCCTTTGAAAACCTTTGAAAACCTTTGAGAAAACCGAAAGAAAACATTTTTGGCCTTGCCTTTGACCTTGCTCAATATTCCGAGTCGACCTGTATTTCCAACTTTTGGAATTTTCAAAGCATCTTTTCTGATTCGAAACAAACGCGAGACGCGGTATGTTTCATCACGGATTACTCATTTGGGGAGACACATTTTCAGGTGTCTACAGCATGCCTTGTTGAGATCAGTGAAATCTACGCACATGTGCCATGTCCCGTTTGGCTTCTTGACCAGCACTACATTYGCCAACCAATATGAGTATTGACATTCCCGAATGAAGCCTGCTTCAAGCAACTTCTTAATCTCCGAGGCTGCTGCCTCACTCCTCTCTTGCCCCTGATGTCTAAGCTTTTGTTTGACACTCCGATGCCCCTCCTTGATGCTGAGTTTGTGTACCATGACTGAAGGGTCAATCCTGGGCATCTCCGTGGCATCAAATGCAAAGACATCACGAAATTCCTTAAGGGTTGAGACAATTAGCTCCCGAGTCTCTGGCGCAAGTGACTTCCCGACCCGGACGGTGTGTGTCGGGTCATCGTCAATCTGTACTTCCTCGTTGGCTTCCGCAGGCTGAGGCCGATTATACCTTTTAACGTTTTCGCTGAGATAGACATCCAGCCCGGTGAGGGCTTCCTTCTTCGGGGGGTCCTTCCGCTTCTGCCCGARTGAAGGCTCAGGGTCGGCATTGCGGAGGCTATTGACATAACACTCCCTGGCGGAYCGTTGATTGCCATATAGCCGACCAACGGTTCCCGAATCTGTTTCATACTGTAATAGCAATTGATAAGTAGATATAAAAGCTTTTACCCGATTGAGAGTAGGTCTGCCGAGGATGATGTTGTAGGGGAGGTCCATATCAACGACAGTGAAGTACACCTGAGCCGAGCGGGCCAGGTCCTTCTCCCCGATTCTGACTGGCAGCTTGATGACTCCCTTTGGGTATGTTCTCTTTCCACCAAAACCGACCAAGGATGTTCTGAAGCGATGAGGTCAGACTTAGAATACTTCAACTTCTGCAAATAGTCGAAAGTGATAATGTTTGAGGAGCTGCCGCTGTCTACAAGCACTCGCTTCACCCGAGCATTGGATACTTTAATTTCGACAACTAGAGGATCGTCATGAGGGAGAGCGATAGGTTTGGCAGAATGCTCGTCGAAGACCATCGCTGGACAGRTGGGAGGCACCTCARCACCGACCTTCAACACTTGGTGCATGAGTTCCTCTAGATGACGCTTCCTACCCCGATTGCTGGGGCCTCCTGAGGCATTACCGCCTGATATCACATTCACAGTATTCATAGTTTCATTGCTGGCAGTGGGTTGATCCCTTCGCGACGGTTGGTCTGGTCTTTGTGTATCCTTCTTTGCGGAGATACCGATGAGCTTACTCTTCGTTCGCCAGGTGACTCAAGCCTGGCTTGTTTCATTACCCAGACAGTCTCGGGGTGGTGGTGCCCATTCCGATGGTACTTCACTAGAAGGTTTCTCCTGTGTTCGCGCGGCTTAGGCCGTAGTTCGAATGGGCAACAGCGCTTGGATTGAATACTCAGGGGCTTGATGTCTAGGAGATGTTCTCTCCTGTTTTGTATTCATACACGAGGGTCATCCCTCCATCCCTGAGCTGTCCGGCTCTTTGCCTGATTGGGTTGTCAGCCCTGTTTCTTTTGCCTCGGATGGGTTGATCTCATCCCAATGCATGTTATTGTCTCGGAGGCCTTTACAATGTATTCTCTGGGCAGAGACCAGGCAGCGCCTCGAGCTATTTGTGATGCGCCTCAATGACCAGAGTCTGCCTTGAACCGGCTAGGTCTTCAGGCCAACATCGGAGGCTGAGAAGCAAATTGTCTTCCAGATTCCGAAATCGCTCAGAGACTATGGCCCATTGAAATCGCTTTAAATTAACTCAGACATCCCTTAGCTTTTGTCCTTGTTTCAACTCATTCTCAAATGCACAGCTAAGTTTTCTTATGATCTTTTACAGCAATAATTGTTTGTTTGAACAAAGCTTCTAACAACAAGTAAATTTGCTTAATAAGCAGACATGCAATTTCACTAAACAAGTGGAGAGCATATTTAGCGTCAGTTTGGGTAGAAACGACACCAGAAGCTCGCCCTTGTTGGATGCCATTTGACGTTTGTAGGTCTGCAATGATCCTCAGGCGATCTGTGATCCGTCGAAGGTCTCGATGGTGGGCACACTTTACCTTCTTTGGATCCTCGGTGTCCATTATTCCTGCTGATGGGGTTCTAGATGAGCGGTCTGCATCGGCTTAGTCCGAGCCCGAGGCCTTCTCCCGTCTGTCTTATTGATTTGAGAATCGGATACTATCCGCACTGGTCGCGTGACCTAGATGACTGATGCCGAGGTGACCGACTAGTGCTCATGCTGGGAGTGGGCTAGGTTGAGGCAGAGGGTCGGCCCGATCTCTCGGCGAGGGGGGCTCAGAGGCTGGGCTACAAGCGGCTCTGCTTGGCTTTCGGGATTGTTGATGATATACGGCATCATGCTATATTGACGCCTTTCTTCAGATGATGGCCTGGCATCAGAGAGGGCCTATTGGGAGCGATGATCTGAGGGACGTCTCTCTGCCCTCTGGACGGAGCGGGCGAACTCGCTTTGGGGCGTTGCGTTGAGAACAGTCCGGAGGGAGAATCGAACCTGAAGGTCCTGGACGTAGCTAGATGGTGAGGCAGGCCTGGCACAGTTGATGGGTGTGGCCCGGAGCTGCCGCTGGTTTGACTGCGCGTGGGCTGGTCTCTCCTTCTGCTCGACTGGCCAATTGCTTGGTGAGGAGAGTGACACTTCTAGCAGGGCTCAAGTTCTGCCTTATGACCAGGTTTTGTCGACTGAGGGAAGGAATAGGTGAGGCCGACTTGGTCCTCTCTCGCCCCTGCGCGTTGCCCGGGTCACGTTGCGGTGGAAGTGGCAGTATTCCTCTGGGGGGTTGCCTCCCGCGTACCTGTTTGATTGATGACAAGTTTGAACAACACGAGCACGTTAACGGCGTACTGACCATGGCTTGCTTGTCTTCCATAAACGGGCCAATCTGTTCTGTTCTAGGAATTCAAAGATCAATGGAGAATTAGGGTGAGTAAATAAACGCTGGGAATGACAGCTGGCAGCACGTGCTTCCGCTCAACGTCTGAGAATTGGACACTTTGGTCTTTTCCGGCTAACCTGTCAAAACAACAAAGGTGACTAACCGGGGGATTTCCGGGAAAAGCCCTCTCGATGCTTAAGTCAGCAGAGCCCTACTGAAGGTCGAGCAAGCTGATGTAAGTGCTAGACTTCATACTCGGTGGGTTCGAATTAGATACTGGAGTGCTCACAACTCTTTATAGGCGTTTGGTGAGGTTGATGTTGGATGTTTTTCCCAATGTGGGATAGCTTTTAATATTAAGCAATGTTGGGACAGAAGTCTGGTGTGTGTAGACTTTGTCTCTTACCCCATTGAGGGTGCTCTTATTCTGTAAGTACGTGGGGCCCACATGTCCCCCTCCTTTGGGTTAAGGTGGGACCTACTAGGTGCCACGTGGCGCCTGGCCATTGGGCAGGGACAGATACCATATGTGATATGTCAGATTGTATTAGAAGCCAACATGAAGTTTTGGTTTTTWTTTTTTTWWWAAAAAATAAGTTATCTGGGCAACCGGTTCTCGGCAGTTCTGGTACCAGTTCGAATTGTCAAGAACCGGTCGATTCCTGTTCTGGTTTCGATTTTACTCAAAATGATCGGGTACCCGGTTGTGCTCAATCCTAGTTGGGGTAGTGTTGTCGAGAGGGGAATCGCCACCGTGCCTATACAGGTTAATCACYGATGCCCGAAAAACATTGGTACCAATTCAATGGCTCCACTGTCTGATCCATTAACCATGTCGTGGGTTCGGGGATATGCTACGGAAAGAGTCTTTGACCCAATCCCCCGCATGTAGCGGCCTCTACTCGGTCTACATGTAATTCCATTCGATCAAATCCATTGAATACACAACAACTTAGCAATTTTATCCTTAGGAAACGCTCTACTCTTAGAGCAAGATTATTGCAAGACTCCAAGACTCCCTCCCAGACTCTGCCACATCAGCTTTCCACTAACTTTTACTTTTAAGACTCACATGAAGACTCTCTACATTTTCATACTTTTTTTCCAAGACTCTCTTTATTCTTTTAAAAAAAATTAAAAATGTCAAATTTGATATTTTTTTTAAAAAAAAAGTGAAAAGACCCAATCGAAATTGGACAAGTGTCCAGCAAGAGTCTTGAGTTGGGTCTTGAAAATCAAAACCCAACTCGAGACTCCATAGAATCTTGAGCAAGATTATTGCTTGAGACTCACAAAAGTCTTTAACCAAGACTCTTCTCAAGACTTGCAATAATCTTGCCCTTAGCAATCTATTAAAAGAGTGAGTTTCTATTATGCATATATCACTACCTAGCCTAATTGTTGTGATCACTTCAAATTAATAAAATTAATAAGGTGCTTAAAATTCGTTTGTCCATGATTAATCTAAACTTAATGTGATTCAACAATTTCCGGTCTTGTTTAAGCGATCATGAAGTATCTCATGCATAAACAATATCAATATACATGTGACATGATGATTAGTATGCAATAATAGAAAACTCAAATATATGAATCAAAATTACCTTGCTTCGCTATAAATCACAAAAGAAAAACAAAGGTTAGTGTATCAAAACTTTGCTTCCAATTAAATCGTTTATCACAACAAAAGAGATTGTTAGCATTGACAATTACGATTAAAACAATTGCAATAAAGCGAAACGATTAGACTCTAGTATCGTCCTTTCATGTCTTAAACCAGACCTAGACATGCTACAATTCTGACCGTACATTATTGCGTCCTAAACCAGAATTGGACATGATGTGGGGCGTCGAACTAGACTGTACAGACCCTTCGTGCACTAGGGACATAAAACAAGACTTTTGGAGCCAATCCGATCGGATCACACCTGATCTGATCGGATCAAAGCCCGATTTCTATCCTTTAAGTCAACTTTTAGTTGGCTTTTAACTGAGGGATATAATATAATTGTAATTAGCAAGATTATCTATCTTAGAGGAATTTAGCAATATTTAAAGAGAGATCTTGAATTGTAAAGATTATCAGATCACTTCATACTTCAGATTATGAGATTAGTTTAGTTATAGAATTAGTTTTCTCTCTACAAAACCCTAGTTTTATTTTCTCCATCAATTGAAGCATTCAAGGTTGTTCCAAAAATCAATAACCTAGATCTAGAAAATAAGGGGAGCAGAATCTTGATGTACGCTTCTTGGTCGCTGGCCGGAAAACACGTCGGAAACACGCCGGAAAAGTGCATCGGACTTCCTGAGGAGAGAGAAAACGCAGTTAGAGAGCCCAGAGGTTTGTACCCTGGGGACCACCTCCGATGCTTAAGTCAGCAAAGGGAGGAGTGAGAGAAGTAAATGAGAAAGAGAGTTTAGAGAGGGAAAGTGTGTACTGGTGTCAGAAATCTCATAAATTGGTCCCTTGATAATATGGTCCTCAGTCCTATTTATAGGCAACCTAAGGGTGGTAAGACTGTAATTCCACCAAGAGTTGGAAGAATCCAGAACATCTTCTAACTGAATTCAGTTAGGCTGCTTCCTAAAGAAGTTATCTCCCATTGACTAGTCAATGCATACAGTAATGGCCTTTTTGTAAATATCGATTGGGCCTAGCCCAGCTTAGGTTGGGCCGGAATAGTCAGCCCCACGCTCGACTCTTTAATCTTTTAAAGTGTCGAGCGATATAAACACTGGATTTTGTATAATGGCTTAACTTTCCTTAGGGTAATAGAAGAAATCCTCCTTTTAGGATTTTTAGCCCCTACCRTGAGGGGAGGTAAGCGATTAATACCTGCAATGTTGATCAAATCCCTTTCAATCTACTTGTTGACGTCGATTCATAGACTGAACTGAAGGAAAATGGGCGTTCCATGGGCGAATATTGCCTATGGCGATCACAAGCAAAAAATGCAATGGAACAAATTTGGCGGTCCGAGAACAGGACCAATTTAACCCATGGGCGATTACAACCTATGGCGTTTATAGGCTAAAAATCCAAACTTGCAATGTTTGGCGGTCCGAGAACTGGACCCATTCAACCCATGGGCGATTACAGCCTATGGCGTTTACAAGCTAAAAATCCAAACTTGCAAAGTTTGGCGGTCCGAGAACTGGACCAATTCAACCCATGGGCGATTACAGCCCATGGCGTTTACAAGCATAAAATCTAACCTTACAAGGTACTTAACCCTTGTGATTGAGGGCCTAAAAAATGTTTAGTCTACGGCGAAAAGGAAAGATTTCTCATGTTTAAGAAATCTGGCGGTCCGAGAACTAGACCTAAATCCTTGGTTTTTAGCCCCAAGGCGAATAGCCAAAATTTCTTATGTCTAAGAATTTTGGCGGTCCGAGAACTGGACCTAAGTCCTTGGTTCTTAGCCCGAAGGCGAATAGGAGAAATTTCCTATGTCTAAGAAATTAGGCGGTCRTGGACCTAAATCCTTGGTCCTTAGCTCCAAGGCGAATAAGAGAAATTTCTTATGTCTAAGAAATTAGGCGGTCCGAGAACTGGACCTAAATCCTTGGTCTTCTTATGTCTAAGAAATTAGGCGGTCCGAGAACTGGACTAAATCCTTAAGGCGAATAGGAGAAATTTCTTATGTCTAAGAAATTAGGCGGTCCGAGAACTGGACCTAAATCCTTYGCCCTTAACCCCAAGGCGAATAGGAGAAATCATAGACTTCTCATTAAAGTGCCTAWGCCGTGGATACTTATCTTGACTTYGAAGGTGAATTAATCCACAAGATTAATGTCATGATTTAATGGCGGTTACACGCGAAATATTATACATTGTATATACCAAGTACATTTGGTAATACACGTACTGTATTGATACATTAATCCGTACGGAAGCAGTATGTAAATCGTATAAAACTCTTCTGAATCATACCCCTTAATGGGCCTTGAATACCAAAGCCCAACAAAAAGGTTATTTTCCTTATATAAGTGAAGCATGCCTCACTTCATTCTCCACTTCATCCTAACTTTCTAGAGAGAGAAACTCCAAAAATCTTCATTTGCTTCCTCAAAAATCTCAAAAATCGCATTTTAGTCCCTTGAGTTTCAGCACCAACTCTTACACTCCCAAGTGTTCTTCCAAGGCGTTGGCGAAGAAAGGCGGTGACAGCAGGAAAATCTTCATTCACAAAATTCGGCGGTRCGAGAACTCGATCAAACCCTCTTCTTTTTTAAGGTACTGTACCCTAAACCTCCTTTCGTTAAATAATGTCTCAATTAAACCCCGAAATCTTAGCCCGCCTTACCTTTAACAACATAGAGTATGAAATAGAAGATGATTCCTTCCATAATAGAAAATGGGCGACTAGGTGCAATCATGATTATAAGGATCCCCAAGTTAGAATCGCCTATAACCCTAATAACCACTACTACAAATATTGGATTAGGCACCAGTTTTAAGAGACCGGTGGTGTATGAAAACCGGTCTCTTAAGTTAAGAGACCGGATATTCATGAAAACCGGTCTCTTAGACTTGTCTAAAAGACCGGTTATTTTTGACACATCTCTTATTTTCAAGAAAGAAACCGGTTTTATGATAAACCAGTCTCTTTGATCCAAGTGGGCCCCAAAAATTTACTTGGCCTCTACATATACCCACGCACATACATACACTCCACACACTTTACTTTTTTACGTTTTTTCTCTCCTCTTCTGTCTGAACTCTCTCCTCCTCCTCTTCTGTCTTTTCTCTCTCCTCTTTTCTCAAATTATCTCATTCCTTCAATTTCTCTATGTTCTTCATTTTATTTTTATTGTCATTCAGAAGGAATTTCTCAATGGAATATTTCTCTTGCAAGCTTCGTTCAAATTTAACAGGTAAATTTTCGTTTTCTTATGCGATTTTTGATTTATTTTTCCCTCCTATTAGAATTTTGGTAGAGATGCATAATGAGTTAAAAAGTTGTTTTGTTATTGTGTATATATTGATTTATATCTGTTATTTTTTAAAGCATATATGATTTGAATTTTCTATTCTTTTGTGTTTCGAATTTACTCGAGATGTTGCTGTGTGCAACCACCTTCTCTCTTGGGGGTTTCTTCTATTGGCTGAGTTGATTCCTTTTGATTTTTTTGTTTTCATTGTGAGAGTTCTGTTTTAAATATTCGGATTCGTTTAGCATATTTTTATTGTGTTGTGGTCGATTTTGTTTATTCGCCATCTTTTGTTTTTTTTGATCCCATCTATTCAGTTTAGTTACCTCCCTTTTTTCGTTTATTTATCCATTGATCTGGGTTTTTTCCAATTAGTTAATCTGGAATTTCGATACTTTCTCTATGTCTTGTTGTTATGATTATTCAGATTCCTTTGACTATTCAGAGAAATTTGTTTTTGTTCTTTGTTGCATTGGATTTCTGATTTAGATTGATTTTAAGTTTAAGACATTGTGTTCCTCAATTTGTTATGGTTGTCGCGTTGTAAGTTCTGTCGTAATATCCTGATAGCATTGATCTTGTTTTTTCTAGTTTATTCGTGCCAGGTGAAGTTGATCGATTGTTCTACGGTTCATACTGCTGTCCTGGGATGTTTATTGATTGGATTTTTTTCTTTTTTGTTTTTTTGATCGGGTATGTTTCTGGTTGTGGTTTGTGATTTTCTAAGTTTCGTTTTTTTGCTCGGAGGATGCGCAGGGGGGGGCCATAATGTGGTGTGAGTTTTCAGATTTCTCTGCAGAATTCACCGGAAAAGGAAATTGTGTCAACAATGACCTTTTTCTATTGCGTATTTCGACTATTTTATTTCGAAATTTCGAAGTACTGTTGAATTTATCTGCATTTCTGTTTTGATTCTTTCTGTGATGTCTTTCAAGTTAACTGATTCCCCAAAATACTATTTGTTATTTGCTTTTCATTTTTGAATCTAGAATCTATTTCCCATTCTTATTTCCATACGTGAATTTGAATTGAAGAGTGTTATTTTTAAGTATGTGATAAATCTTGCGGCTACTTCTGCTTTTTTATTGTTTACGTGGATTTGTGCGTCCTACTTTTTTGCTTATATTTAGTGTTGTTGAAAATGATATTCTGATGGCTTTTGTGATTTTTTTTATTTCTTGCAGGCTATGGAAGAATTGAAACTGTTTCAATTTCCCATTGGAGGATGGCCAGGATGCATGAAGAACAATTTACATTTTAAGACTTTTTTAGAAAATAAGTTTCTGTAATTGTTTTATTTTAAGTGTGACAGTAAATTGGATAGTAATTTTCTTGGTAAGGAGAGTGTGATATTATTAATTGTAATGATGTACTTTTTAATGTATTTTGAATAATGCCCATTTAGGTGTGGAGGGAGTTGTATTTGCGGAAGAGCACGTTAGTGAAGAGTAAGATGAGGAGCACAATGTGATGTACAACAGCGCAATAGTTTAGGGCCTGCAATGTCTGCCAGGACTTGCAGGCTTTGCTATTTTAAAAAAGGAAGATTATATTGATAAAACGGTTTGAAGAGTAGCCGTGTTGTTTTAAAACAGGTCTCTTACGTAGATCAAAGAGATCGGTTCTAACACAAAAACCGGTCTCTTTGATACAGTCTCTTATGTTGTCATTTAAGAGACCGATTTTTACATAACCGGTCTCTTTTCTTGCCTTAAGAGACCGCAATGACTAACCGGTCTCTAACCCTAAGAGCCCTATGAGCTAGAGACCGGTTGTAATGCAGTCTCTTTGGCCATTTTTGACCGGTTTCTTTGGGCTTTTTTGTAGTAGTGAACGTCGATGCTACCCCCATCGTCGTTCCAGTAGAAAGCCCCCCTACCAGTGGTCACAATACTAGTGATAGCCTGTCCGCCGGTATTGAGGAGGAAGAACACCTTATAGAACCTATTAATGGTAGAATAACTATGGCTAGCCAACCGCCCAAAGATGGCATTTGTACTGACCAATATAATCGTTTTATCACCTCAGGAGCCGATGTCAAGATGGTGAGAGTAACCTACGACGATCCTGAGTCTGATGCCGAGTCGCCTAGGACAGAGGCGTCCACTTCCAATGCCCTAGGGGCTAAAGGTTATAACCTAGTCAATCATTTTAGGAATTGGATAGGTCAGGAAGAGCATAAGAAGGCAGCTAACCTTCCGCTACCGCCTTCCCAATGATTATACCATTCAAATTCCAGGGACAAGAAGGGCAATAACAAACCCTTCTCCTGGTTGTATAGTTGTATATATATTGCACTTAGAGTTAGGCATTCGATTTCCTCTACACCCTTTTATTGTAGAGTTATTGAACGAGTATAGAGTTACCCTTGCGATGCTGATGCCCAACAGCATATCGCAAATCCACTCCTTCATCGCCTTGTGCGATATTCTCAAGGTTGCGCCCTCCCTCACCCTTTGGAGAAACATMTTCTATCTTGTTGAATCAAAGAAGGATTTTGGCCCTGGTTGGTATGGATCCAGGACCAGAAATCAATACAAGGTTCTTCAGCAGACTGCCTCCAACCACAAGGGTTTCAGGGGCAAGTTTGTGTTTATCTACCATGGCGAAGAGTGGAACATCCCCACCAAACCAAGTAGCCACCCTCACAACTTCCTCCTAAATAAAGACGTCCCTCAAATGTCCAAGGAAGAGGCTATAATGGCCTTATACTGTTGTACAAAAATTGTAGATGCTGGTGGCGACGAGTGTTGGTTTCCATGTCGCTGGGTTCCCCAAGTCAAAACCCTTACAAGGGAATTTTTCTTGTCCTATGTGGGTCTTAGCCAAGCATATACTAGGGTTATGAGTCCAACCCTCTTTTATAACCGCCTGTTGAATATTCTTGATTCTAACTCCTTTTTTCTTGCAGCACTATCTAGGGCAAGATTCACCACTGAAATGGAAGTTTTGTCAGATGAAATAGWCATGGCCCGAATGATGATGGACGCCTGTCTAGAGGAGAAAACTATTCCAATTCCCCCTCCTCCTTCAGTAAGTTCTCTTCATTTTACTTTATAAAACCTTGTTCTCGCCTTATCTAACACTTTGCTGTTTGATTTCAGAAAAAGAGCACCAAGAAAGATCGCCTGGCCGAAAGTGCGGCGGATAATGCCGATGGCGTCGAGGCGGGGGACCAGGTTGACCCCGCCCACCCCAACGACACCTTCGGGGATAATGAACCAACCCAAACCCCCTTTGCCGGATACAATCCGATGAAGGACCAAACAGGGGTTGAAGGCGACGACGAACACCTGCGACTTCTCGTTGTGCGAGCCATCTTTGACTTCTTGATCTTGTCCCCACAAACGGCGCCAATTGTTCCAAAAATCAATAACCTAGATCTAAAAAATAAGGGGAGCAGAATCTTGATGTACGCTTCTTGGTCGCTGGCCYGAAAACACGTCGGAAAAGTGCGTCGGACTTCCTGAGGAYAGAGAAAACGCAGCTAGAGGGCCCAGGGGTTTGTACCCTGGGGACCACCTCTGATGCTTAAGTCAGCAAAGGGAGGAGTAAGAGAAGTAAATGAGAAAGAGAGTTTAGAGAGGGAAAATGTGTACTGGTGTTAGAAATCTCATAAATTGGTCCCTTGATAATGTGGTCCTCAGTCCTATTTATAGGCAACCTGAGGGTAAGACTGTAATTCCACCAAGAGTATGAAGAATCCAGAACATCTTCTAYCTGAATTCAGTTAGGCTGCTTCCTAAAGAAGCTATCTCCCATTGATTGGTCAATGCATATAGTAATGGCCTTTTTGTAAATATCGATTGGGCCGGAACAGTCAGCCCCACGCTCGACTCTTTAATCTTTTAAAGTGTCGAGCGGTATAAACACTGGATTTTGTATAATGGCTTAACTTTCCTTAGGGTAATAGAAGAAATCCTACTTTTAGGATTTTTAGCCCCTACCCTGAGGGGAGGTAAGCGATTAAGGCCTGCAATGTTGATCAAATCCCTTTCAATCTATTATTTTCTTGCTATTGATTATTGTTATTATTATTTTCATTAGATTTCCATGATGATTCTTAGGTTTATTATTGCTATTGTTTTTATTGAATTAATTATGCTTGAGTAATTTCTTTTCTAGGGCAATTGGGAATCTATAACAATATAATTAGCATGTTTTGGGTTTGATTCAATTCATATTTTGGCAATTTAACGAATTCCTATTTGATTGTTCTTCATGTTATTCAATTAGGTATTGCGCGACGTAATTGCGTAATTAGTTTAGTCACAAGTTTCTAGATTTAGCAATTGAAACTTAATACAAGATCTACGTCAATAGGTAGAACGAGACTATCCTAGGTCGAGAGATACGGTTAAGAGTAAAGTTTTTATGGTTAGGTTTTATGATACGGGGGGGGGTGGTGAAATTGAGTATTTCGATCTAATGATAATTTTTCTTTCTTTTTCGGACTTAGTGTGAGGAATAGTTGGGCTGGTTCTGTAAGAACGAATATAAACAAAACAATAAAGGGCACACAAAAAGTTTAACGACGTGTCTACCCCAACTCTGGGCTACGTGCCTACCTCCTATGTTCTTTTATTAATCCTACTCCGAACAAGAACACACTCTACTTCTGTTGTTTCCCTATAACTCGCGGAAACTCAGCACACCGACCACACCTCACTCTGAATTGCACTCGATCTCCACTCAGTAAGTCTATAGCCTTGTGTTAGTTGGAACTACACAAACACTCACGGCCCTTGCAAGCCCTCTAGTTGAATAGCCTTTACATAATATCAACCTTTCTCTCTTTGATTTACTTCTAACAAGCTAATACGAAAATAATAATGCGTCGACTAATGCTGCTTATGATGACTCAAAGTAGGCGTTCTGTATTCTTTGTGTTTGTCGTCTCAAAAGTGAAAAAACTCTTTTCAATCCAGTGGAGTTATGATTTTATGATATTTTAGAGGTATAGATGAGTATATATATGCATGTTACCTTAGACCCAGTTTCCTTTAAATCTCTGCTACTCTGGTCCGGTAGCAGATGCAAGATGAGATCTTAAGGGAAAGGTATTTATCTTGTTCATTATTGAATCTGTAAGGATAGAATGTATCGAACAAGATAGATACTCCCTAGGTATAAGAGGGCAACAAACATATCTCTTATCTATAATGATTCCTACTGCAAAACCTTATTTCAAAACTATATCATTTTACAAATATTATTAGAAAAATACTTTTTCTAAAACGCAGCCAGTAAATTCGCAATCTTCATTGGGACACAGCTGGTTCCCAGCCGTGGTTCGCCTAAATGAGTTGTTATGATTCTGTTCCAATCTTGTACGCAGAATTCATACCATAACTCAAAACACATATAAGCATTTAAACCATAACAAATAAGTCACACTACAGGGCATATTACATGAATTCRTAGATTAAACTTTTGAGAAGTATGTATATCTTCTATTCTTCATGTAATCTTCAAGACTTTGAATCTTCCTTTGAATACTTCAATTTTGAGCACAACTTCTTTCTTCGAATGACTTCGAAAGGCTTCACACTTCAAGTCTTGGAATCATCCCAATTACTGCACATGTAACATGGTTAAGATGCAATAAAAGGTATATGYCGGTTTTTCGGCATAACAGTCAAGGAAACAGCTCCTACTGGTTCTGCACCAGTAATTGAGCTTTGTGTTAATTCAGCTGTTCCCTGTAATAAACAAGTTAGTTTCAATAATATATACACAATAAGTATTAACTTGTTTGGGGAAACAGGTATCCTATAACAGTTGGTTCCCCAAACCAACTATTTTCACAATTAAGTATCCTGTTTCCTGTATCGGTTTGTCATCACTCAAAACCTAAGGGACCCAACAATGGTTCATCATTCGATTCGAGAGAACTTTGATCCTATTCGATTGTGCCTTATTGTGAATTGTTGATACCCAATTATTGTTGATTTGTTGTTATAGTGAACCATAGCCCTTGACTTTAGTTTATTATAGTTTAGTCATAGTTAATTCATTGCTTTAATTAATTGTAGCTTAAAATAACTCAATCAAATATTCTTTTACTAATCTAGATGCTTTTAATTAATTAATTAATAATTAATTGTTGCTTCCTTGTGGATTTTACCCTGTTACCACTAGCTACATTAGTWAGTTTTAATAGGTTATTTTTGATAGCTACGCGACAAGCCTGTCAATGAACAGATTTTAGGCACCATATTAATTTGATTGATTCAAAGTGGTCACAATCGTTAGGATAGGTAGCGATGCATGCATAATAGAAATCAACTCTTGTAATAATATTAGTTTTGTGCGCTTTTTAAGGTCAAATCGATAAGCTCTTTGAATTCAATGATTATGATTTACGGAACTACAATGACACCGAGTAGAGACCGCTACTTGCAGGCGGATTGGGTCATAGATCTTATCCGCACCATGTCCCCAAACCCACGCTCTTGTTACTAGACCAAACATTAGGGCCATTAGTTTGGCACGAATGTTTCAACCGTGCGTAATTAACCTGTATAGGCACGGTGGCGATCCCGTCTATCGACAACACCCTCAACGCACTCACGTGCGGTATCTGTGGTTGAAGCCCACAATTTAAAATCGACGTAGGAAGTAGCCCGATGATTATCCTCATCAGATATTTTGGGAGACACCTAATTATAATCATAACTTGACCGTTGAAGTGAATTGACACCCATTACCCAATTCCCAAAAAACGTTCCAATTTCAATTGTTGACACTTGAAACTCTAGCTTCCCAAGGACACCCAAAGGCCAAAGCCTACTGCGGGACAGGTGTAGAACCCTTTTGTGATCGGTGCGCCGCTCCATATGCGCTGCTCTGTGGTTCCAATACCCTACCGTTTTTTTCCTCTTCAAATTATCAAATAATTTAGGTATCAAAATTTAAAATTACTTGTTTATATGAATTACTTTGTTCAATTCTTCGTTTGTTAATCAATTGATTATAGATGTCTTACGGTCAGTGACGGATTTACTTAGGGGCACGGTGGATCACGTGACCCACCATTATTTGTTAAAAAAATCACGCGGTTTTTAAAAAATCGAAAATAAAAAAAATCTAAAACTTCACTCGGGGAAGCTGAAGGGGTTGGGCAAAACAAATTCATTTCCTCATTTCACTACTCTAACGCTCTCTTTCCATTCTCTGTCTTCTCTCTTCGTTTTTCTTTTCTCCCTCACTCAATCTGCTCCGTTGGCCGCTGCTCGCCTGCTCTGCTCCACCACTGTCCGCGCATCCGCTGCTCGGCTCGGCCTGCTTGCTGGCTCGCTGCTCCTGCTCAAAGTCTCAAACAGTGAAACAGGTTAGGTTTTAAAAAAAATAAAAAAATTCACAAATTGTTGTCGCAAACTTGCAATTTATGACTGAATTAATTAATTAGTTGTTGATTGATGTTGTATACTTGTATTGTTATTTGTTGTTAATTTTTGAATTTGTGAATTTTCAGATTTGAATGAGCTATCTAGTGTTGTTTTTTTTTATGGAAAAATTCATGTATTTATGTAATTGAAATTAGTTAGTTTGATTTTATTGTTTTGTTGGTGTTTTATGAGCTAAATGTTGCTGTTTTTTTTTTAATTTTTTTAATTTTTTTTATGAAAACATGTGTAGTTTGTGTTAAATTATACTGAACCACGAGTGAGGTTGAAGAAACTTATGATGCTGTAGTTGTCTGCAGCGGCCATTATACTGAACCACGAGTTGCTACCGATATTCCTGGTAATTATTAAGTGCTATAATTTGTTCTGTTTTAACATTTACGTTTTCTATTGTTCTAACATTAGACTTCTTCCTTTTTTTWAAAAAAATTAGGCCTTCTAATTGAAAAATGAGATGTAAAATGTGTCAAACTATATAAGCTAAGTCAAATGTTACACGCCGAAGTTGAACCAGCTACATTCCACAAATAGGTGTGTCTGTTAATATGTTTGTATGTTACAACTTGTAACATACGACTTACAACTTGCTCATATCCGGGGTGATCACTTTGCAGGCATTGATCTCTCGCCAGGGAAGCAAATTCATAGCCACAATTATCGTACTCTTGAACCCTATCAAGATAAAGTATGTCATTGATCCTTGATGATTTATATTTCATATCAACTTTGTATGAATTGAGAGTTTATGATTCTGCATGAATTTCGAGTAGTTGTACATATATTTGATTGCTGCTTGCTGTCATGCTGTGAGTCCCTCAATTTAATTAAGTTCTTGTGGCATAAGATCTATTCTGCCAGAAAAATGGGCTTGGTGATAATAATGTACTAAAGGTATGTGATGTGTTATTTACCTGTTCAAAGTATATCAACCAAGAACTTAGGAAGAAGTGAACTGAAATGTTGATTTCATATCGGTTTTTGTTTCCAAAACACGAGCAATGAATCAGCAGACAAGCAAAATCTAGACCTGTGACTTTCTGATGGAAGATAATGTTGGCAAAATAAACAATCCTCAATCCCATTATGGCATCGAAAAACATAATGGAATCCAAACCTTGGCTGTCTTTATCACCTTGATTTTTTTTGCTTGATTTCTGTAACCCGCTTCCTTGTTATCCTTGCTTATATTTCTCTAAGTATAAAACTCGTAGACAACAATGTAATATTTTTAAGTATTTATTTATATGGTTTTATTGTATTTAAAATTGTGAATTAGACACTGTAATGACATATTTAATTCTAACCAACCCGGCGAACCGAAAATTTTGTTCCTTTGTATGGTGCATACCCATTTTTCAAAACTGCATCCGCCCTGCTTACGGTCTTTGTTTAGATGACTTTGCCAATGAATCCTGAATTTTGCATTTTGGCTGTCTTTTTATTTTTATTTTTTTCATTTATATCTTATATTCAAATATTACTGTAATCTGTAAGTCTTATTTGTTTGTGTTGTGTAGTTCACTACAAGTAATGTAATTTGTTTTTCTGTTTATTATTTGGACTTACAAATGAACAAATAACGAGTCTGGTTGTAATTTACTCCTTACCATTTGAATTGTTGTCACTTGTCACCCAAAGTGCTAATTGAAATTTGATATTGGACTCATGTTGTTCCGTCTCTTGATTTAAAAATCCGTACTTTCATTCCAAAAATTACTAGTAAGTAATCTTCTTAGATACATCTTTGTCTTTCTTCTTGAAAGGAACTCTGAATTCGAATATGGTATTCGGGCAAGTGTAATCGGACCTCCAGGATCAGCGGAAACACTTATAAGAATGGCATGTCTCAGTATTTACTCTAATTGGACGTATATTTTTCTCTCTTCCTATATTTTAACACTATTCTAAGAAGTTTATCCTTGATCAGGGTTCTTATTTTTGTCTGTTGTGCTTGTTGTTCAAGAAAATTGGATTGCATTGTTCCTTTTTTTTTTTACTTGTTGGAGCACTTTGTCAGTATGAGTTTTATTTTGTATATTATTGGAGCGCTTTGTCAGTAGATGTAGATGAAAAGCAATGGGGTAGTTGAATTATTTGCTAGTTGTGAAAAATGATATAATTGACACCATGATAGATTTGAAGGGTTTTTGAGCATCCTAATGTTAATTGAAAATGCCCATTTTTGCATTCAAATATGTAAAAAGTTCTTTGAATGTACCTATAGAATCACTGTTAACTCAATAATATTTCTTGTGAGCTTTGGATCGAGTTGTACAGCATGCTTTGGATATTCCATTTGATTTTGTCTAACTTGCATTTTATTGCTTCTAATGCAGGAAAGTTGCATAATCAACTTGAGACCCGCGAATGATGCATTACCGTATCCTCTTACTTAGCTAATTAGTATATTCCAATTTATTATTGCTCTAAACATATAGCTTGTTTTTCTTTTGTTGGTGTAATATGTTCTTGACATAAGGTATAGGTATGATTGGCAGTTAATATAATGGATCTAATCAATCTTAGATGTGATGAACGAGCATTCACTAGCCCTAATGGAGGTCAGTTTCTTATGGTTAAATCTTTATTAATTAGTGTGCAGTGGTTTGAGGCAGATTGTCCAACCTGACTTTTTCATTGCTTGTAATCCATGTTTATGTGAATTTTCTTGTAGGCTAAGAAAAGTATTGATTCTTCCACTGTATTCCTTTTGAAATTATCATCACAGAGTTTTTCCTGCTGTTTTAGGCAAGGTTTAGTGTGCTTAGGTGTCTCAAAATAGAGTCTTCTATTCACTTATTTAGCTTATCTGAGAACAATTTCTAGATGGTTCCAAAGCTTAAGAGTCTATCTAAGTGTGAGAACCCCCCCCCCCCCCCCCCCCCCCCCCCCCCCACCCCCCACCCCACCCCCACCCCTCTCTCTCTCTCTCTCTCTTTCTTTTTATTTTTGGTGTGTGTTTTGGGGTCATATTACCATTGAAGCCTTTTTTTGTCTTCTGCTGAAGTTTGTCTCTTTTCAATGTGTATCAAGATGATGGGTCATTTAGAATTTTGTTGAGGTTTGCTAGAACTATAAGTTGTTGGGGGTTTAGAACAAAGGAATTCTGAATTCTATCTTTAAGAATGCTACTTAGGTGTGTAATAGCCTGAGAATCAGTCTCTCTCTCTCTCTCACACACACACAAAGCTGGAGGGTGATTGTATTATTTTAAGTGCAAGTACAGCAAAAAACGGCTACTCTCAAATATTTTACTCTCAATATGATACAATGATTCCTCAATTTTTTCTAGTTGACCTATTCCACTAAAGACATGATATATAGGGGTGGGATCATGTGAGAACCCCTCCTTAGGTGAGAACACTTCTTTTGTGAGAACACCTCTTTAATTTAGGACATTTGCGACAGTTTAAGACATTTGCCTACACAATTTAGGACATTTTTACGATTTGGGACATTTTGTGATTAAGGACATTTGCGTAAACGATTTAGGACATTTTTGCGGTTTAGAACATTTGCGTATACAATTTAGGATATTTTTACGATTTAAGACATTTTGCAATTTAGGACATTTGCATATACAATTTAGGATATTTTTACGATTTAAGACATTTTGCAATTTAGGACATTTGCATATATGATTTAGGACATTTTTACGTTTTAAGACATTTGCGTATTTAATTGAAGACATCATTATGCGTTTTATGACATTAATATTATTGACATTTTACAATTTAGGACATTAGCGTATATAATTTAGGACATTTTCAACCAAAATTAATTTAAGATATTTTTTATTTAATTAAGCAAACCCTTTCTCTCTCATCCACACAGTCGCCCCCACCCACGCCCCCACCCACACCCACACCCACCGCCACACTAACCTCAAACCTCACCCAGATCGTCACCACCCACCCACACCCCACCACCGCAATAGCCCATCGACCACCAAAACTCACGCTGCACCCACAACCCACAACTCACCTGCACCCATAGACCAACACACGTAGCCCCTTAACCACCGTAACCACCACCTGAAATCAAACACCAACCACTCGAAACCAAACCCTAACCACCACATGAAAGAAAACCACCATTGGTACCAAAGCCTAACAACCGAAATCTAGGGCTTCTCTCTCTTGACGGTGGAAAGGGGAACACGACAATGGTTGGAAATCTGAGGAAGGGGGTCGCGTTGGCGGTTAGAGGTCGCTGCAATGGTTGGAAGTGAGAAAAAGGGGTCACGGCGGTGGCTGGTAGTGAGGAATCGCTCGCGGCGGTGGCTTGAAGTGCGGGTTGAGCGCAGCGTGCGTGCGCTGGTGGTGGTGTAGGGCCAGTTGTTGTAGGAGTTGAGAGTAGAGAGAGAAAGTGAAGAGAGAGAGAAATGATTGGATGTTAGGAAGATGGGGTTGTATTCTGATTTTTATGTGTTAAATAATAACCCTTAGATTTAAATTATTTAATGGTACAGATTTGTTCTCACATAAGTAGGGGTTCTCATATAAGCGGCGTGTTCTCTCTCACACACACACACACACACACATGAGAACATGAAAACCAAACCAAATGAGTACATTTAACATTTTAAGGGGTACATACAAGCATTAAAGGGGTACACGAGACCTGAAACTACTGTTGATGAACAGTACAAAAAAAACCCCAAAATACTGTAACAACACGCGTAAATCGTGACCTTTCATTTCAAGATCCTACGGTCAAGATTAGAAGTTTTCACCTAAGGGTTTGGTTTTCACATGATCCTCTTCATATATATATATATATATATATATATATATATATATATACTAGTTTTTTATGCACGCAATACGTGCGGTTTTATTTCTATCTTATATTATTTTAGTGTTTCGAGAAGTTTATGCATGAGATTTTTTTTATAATTTATTGTTGTTTTTTCCAAAAATCTAGTCTTGATTTTTTGAAATTAAGTCTTGTTAATTTTATGAGATAAAAATAAAATCATCATCAAGTTGCACATAAATTGAAAAAACATTGATCAATTACTATTAATTGTAGTCTCGTTTTTAMTTATGTATTGAAACTCAACATTTTGTTTTACTTATGTACTAGTGGCACACAGCGGGCGTAAGCGCGGTGTTCCACGTTAAAATATTGTACGGAAAATATGTGAATTTATATGTACACTTAAGCCAATTAGCCTACGACGACTCTTCATCACCTACTTTACGGAGTAATTACATTGCTATTTGACATAATTTAGTTTGAAATTAAATGATAATTTAGTTCTAAAGACAAAAGATAGGAATCTTAGTAGTCATGCACCCCCATGTCTTTCTCTTCGTCTCTCCCCTTTCTGAATTTTTTCGAGAAGTTTGGGTTTTCGTTACCAATTGAGAATTTGATGTTATTTGCGTCTAATAATATATATATATAATCAAAACCCCGAAAGCGAGCTCGTTAAAAAGATGTTTCTTACTATTAAACACTCCAAAGGACCAAAACACACACCTAAAACCAGAGAGATGTGAAGGGTTTTTTGTATTTTCCAAGGGGGGACACCATGTCCCCTTGGCTTATATATATACATATACTATATAATATAATATATACACTATATATATACATATATATATATATATATTATATTATTATATATATATATATATATATATATATTATATTATATTCATATATTATATATATCTAATATTATATATATTATATATATTCTATAGTAATAAGTTATATAATGTATTATATATATAATGTATTATATATATACTATTATATATGTGATTATTATATAATTACATTTAGTATATATATATATGTTTATATATGTATGTATCACATATACTATAATAATTACATATATATTGGTTATAGTA
>SNQN01001593.1:0-28537 GCA_008642245.1 Bassia scoparia | reverse complement strand
GTAAAAGGTGATGATCATAAATAATTGATAATGATGATATATTAAAATTACCCGAGCATAGTAATCCTTCCAAACTCTGCGAGCAATTTGGTGACCCCCCAATTCGAAAGATAAACCGTCTCTGTGTTGGTTGACGCTACAACAGTCTCTGCATGGAATTCCATCACCAGATTAGATTAATTAATACATGATTTGAATTTCAAAACAAAGATAAACAAGCATTCAACAATTAGATTGATTGATACATTGATTAATACGTGATTGTTGGGTATTGTATTGATTAATTAATAAACAATTATGATAAAAATAAACAGGTATTCAACAATTTATAAGGTATTGTCGATCAATTCAAACCTCAATCAGATTCTAAAATGTAAACTATGCAGAAAAGTTGTAATCCGTGTAGGAGGAATTTAATAGTATGATGCATATGACATGAATTCTCTTTGAATGCATTCAATTATCATCATCCTTACCTTCATCCTCTTCAAATTCCTCCTCTATACTCACATGCCAAACTCCGGCGGAATATCTTCCCATTATAATTTGATATACAGTGCAAAGTAAGACAAATATTGAATTGAATTATGCCATGATGATCTAGCATCGAATGAAGATTATAACTACTTCTACAAATAATGTAATGAAATTGCACATTCAATGAAAAAATAACATGTTAAATAATAATTCACAGCTCTAACATAAATTATGTATACATCAAGGAATTGTGAAGCTGTGGACTGCAATTGTTGATTTCTAGRAAGTATTGACATTTTAATGAACAAATTTAGAATCAAGTTTACCAAWATGAATAATAAAGCTGCAAAATAAAAAAAAAATTCGAAAGCATAATGATCCAGCAAACAGCATATCATCACACTCATAATTACTTCTTCAAACATAACGAAATCTAACATTCATTTCAGAAACAAAAACAATTTGCAGCTCGCATCAATATGAACTATAAATAAATTTACAGCTCTAATATAAATAGAGTATACATCACGAAATTATCAAGATAAATCTAGAACCCAGAACTCGATTAATGAAATTAGGAATTAGGAAGGGAAAAAAAATTGCAAAAACTAACCCAATACACCACCTCCAATTCACCCCGATAATACATGATTGTTGGGTACTGTGTTGATTGATTAATAATCAGATTCAACAATTTATAAGGTGTTGTCGATCAATTCAAACCTCAATCAGATTCTACAAGGATAAGACAAGGATAAGACTGTAAGAGGCTTTGAACCAGCACACTAACCAAACGCCACAAACAGCTCCGCCGACGAAGCATCCTAGCTTGAACAACCATGGCGGGTTGCATGGTTCGGAGGTTAGACCCATCGAAGGAAACCGCGCAAAACAGGGGACGGTTGATCATCAGGTGGATCGCAAATTACAACTGACACCCAACATCAAAAGGAATATGCAACAACAAAATCATGAAAAATCATGAAAGATGAAAGATTCAAGCCAAGCAACAACAAAGAGAGAGAGAGAGCAATTAAAATGATAATGGAGATGTTAGGTGGAGGGAAGTGAATGCAATGGTGAATGACAACACGTGTAGTGTATGAATGGCATGATGTGAATATAAAGTATAGGAAGGGTAATATTGTAATTAACAATTGGAACAAAGTTGAAACACACACATTTATGGTGTATGGGATATCTAATATCTATTATACGTGTTGCAAAATACTAAAAAAATCGATGGAGAGAAACAATAACACTAAAACAAAGTACTGGTGTAAAACGTAGAATACTATTTCCCTTATCCGTTCATTACATGTATCCCTATTATTAAGAAGAAAATTTTATCCATGTAATTTTTTTCCACTTTATTTATAATGAAGCAGTCTAAACATCAATCAAAATTTTGTTTACTATACCTCCTACTAATGAGAAAACTTTTTTAATTTTATTAATTTGAGTGAATATGCTTTAATTATCCTAACTATTTGTTTTTGTTGATTACATGCTACATATTTGGCATATTTTTGTATTATATGAAGATTAATTGTGAATTGATTTATTACATGCCAATTTTAATTTTTTGAATTTTGTTAAATACCATATACAGTGAACAGGTATTTGTGTATTTTCCGAAGGAGAAACCATGTCCCCCCTGGCGTATAATAATATTTTTTTTATGTTGATACTTATTTGCATGTTTGAATATATGTAAGATTAATGTGAATTGATTATTTCATTTGCAATTTATTGAATTTTTGTAACACTATATAATGAAGGGTATTTTTGTATTTTCCAAGGGGGGACACCATGCTCCCCCTTGGCTTATATATATACATATTAATATTATATATATTACACTATATATATACATATATATATAATATATATATTATATATATATATATATATATATATATATATATTATATATATATATATTATTATATATTATTAATATATATATTATAATTATATGTATAATATATATATATAATGTATTATATATACTATAGTATTATTATTATATAATATGATGTATATATATATGTATATATATGTATTATCTACATATACATATAATATACATATATATTGGTTTAGTATAGTACTAGCCAATCCTTTGCTCTCACTTGATTGGCTTACACTTCATCTAGGAATGTCAGTTTTACCCCATTCCACCTCCTTTTTCTTGATCCTGAACTCTTCTAGAGAAAACTATGAGAACTTCATGTTCTACACATTATACACTACATGTTCTCACGGATTAGTGTTCATGTTCTACATTTTTAGCTTCATGTAATGCAATTTTGCTTCTTCTTACACTTTGACCTTAATGTTCTGAAATTTTATTTTCATGTTCTATAAAATTCCATAGTTCTACGATTTTAATATTAAAGTATGTTCTATATTTTATGCTCTACACTATTAACTTATGTCTACCATATGTCTTTCATGTTCTACATTTATTAATGAGTTCTACACTGTTAAACACTTTCGCTTCCTCCCTCACCCACTCACCACCACCCTCCAACTGAACCCTCCGCAATCAACACGTACACCACCACCGCCAACTCCTCGTCCCATTACTGCCACAGACCAGCCTCACGCACCCCACTAAGCCTAGCGCCCAGCTGCACTTCCATCACGACGCCCCGCCAGACCACCACCATCTCTCGTGCTCCTGAGCACCCAGGCTGAACTCGAACCAGTTTGATCTTTACCTTTGCTCATATCCAACTAGAGATCTCTAAAGGGCGAGCTTACGTTGATAACTCCGGGTCGAAGACCATCGATTCCCACCAGCGATTCGCACCACACACACCAATCCCAAATCAAACCCTAAATTGAACATACCTTATTCGAACCCAAAACAAGGTGGTGAGCCCGGTGTCGATGTCGTGTGGTGTGCGCGTTTAATGCTGCGAGGGTGGTCGAGTGTGGCGGTGCTCCAATGGAGTGCAAGTGCGTGGTGGTGCTTAGAGAAGAGGGATAGCGAGGGAGAGAAAGGGAGCGGTTGGGTGAGCACGGGTGGAAGGTATTATGGCGGCGGGTGCGCGGTTCAGTGACGGTGGTAATGGTGGTGCTCACTACTGCATGTGTATAGCAGATGAAGTGAGAGAAAAGGATGAGGGAAAGAGTCAGAGAAGGATAAGAGTAAAAAAATGAAAAAATATTTAATATTGAATTTAGACTTATTTTGGATTTTTATGTATGGTTGAGATTAAGTTCTCATAGTTCTCATTTTAGAAGGGTCTCATATGAACCTAACTCTCTCTCTCTACTCTCTCTCTTCCCTCCTCTTTATATATATATAATATTATATATATAATATTATATATACTATATATATATATATTGGTATAGTATAGTACTACCTCTTGCTCTCACTTAATTGGCTTACACTTCATCCTACAGGAATTCGGTTACCCCATCTACTCTTTTCTTGATCTTCCCGTCGCACATAAGAAATCATTATTAGTGAGCATCTATTAGACAGTGCGATTGCATGCTAGGATAGAAAAAACTTTTAGGCAGTAAGTGGTTATAATGAGTAACCAACAAATGGATCGTGTGGCATTGAGCAAGAGCAGCTATAGACTATACTAAAATGGATCGGACACACTTGGGATCAGAGCTTTTGCTCCACTAAATGAAGCATGTCTTACGTGAGGAAGCAACATACTTATTTGGATTTTTAAGTTAGGAGATTTTTTCAAGGATAGAAATGTGTTTCTGGCTGATTTATGGGGGACATTTTTATTTTGTGGGATTCACTAATATTGTTCATGGATGTCTTTGTGCCTTTTCCTCCTTAATTCCTCATTATCCTAGCCCCACTTTCCTCCGTTGTCACCTCCACTTGTCACAACGACCACCTAACACCACCCATTAAACCACCGCCACTTGTCACCGCGACCACCCAACTCCACCCATTAATCCTCCATGTTTGCTCACTGCCACCCGAATCGCAATCACCACCACACGCCTCTCCATCACGCTGCTCCACCACCACCAACGCCACTCTTTCTCCCTCCTTCACGTTGCCTACTCCACGACTAACCATCCAACTTCACTCAACTTCTATCAACGAAAACCTTCTCTCTTTCCAACAAACATCAAATTCACCCAAAATTCAACCAAAAAATCAACCCAAAGTTCACCCAAAATGCAACCAAAATTCAATCAAAAATTCACTCAAAATTCAACCAAAAATTCCCCTTAAAATCAACCAATAATTCACAAAAATTCACCTGAAATATCAACTAGAAATTCACCCAAAAATTCGAGCTGCCACCACCATTGAAGCCGCCGCCACTACAACAACGAGCCACAAAAATCAAATTTGGCTTTTGAATTTCAATGGATTTGAAGAAAAATGTCATGAATTGTGGTTTAATTGATGATGTTGCTATTTTTAATGATGATGAAGAAGAAAAAATGGGGAAATGATGAAAGGAATACAAAAGAAGAGAAGAAATGAAGAAGAAAGGAGGCAAGGAGGAGAATGTCCTGGGAGAGGAAAGAGAAAGAAGAGGGGTTTAAGGGAAAAAATGGTAAGGAAGGGTTAAAACGTCATTTTATGTCAACTATTTCATCAACTTGGCTGTTAGAAGGTACCGATTTGCAAAAAAATGGGGAAACTAGGTATTTAAGTAAAATATTCGCGAAACTAGGTAATTATGTACAAATTGAGCCTGAAACTAGGTATTTAAAATCAAATTTTCTTATCTTTATCACAATATTCATTTTACTTCCCTCTTGGATAAACACAAGCCCTCCAAAATTGGAGAGTTTTGAATAGAAATAGGAGCTTACATGTCTTCTCTCCTCCATTTGCTTCCCTCCCCTTTCCTTTTTCTTGCTATCTAAACAACGGGTTAGTTTTGACTCCCTTAATAAACACCACCTAGTTTCTCCAATCTTTTCCCTAACGGCCTAGTTAGATGTGGATTCTGAATCCTGATTCACAGTTTATATCACACTTTATGTGGGAACTTCCCTACCATATGATTTGACAGCGTTATTTCGCTGCGACTACAGTAGGGTAGTTGACTTTTTTTTTTTTTTTTTTTTTTTTCCCCTTGTTGACAGCTCACTGCGCTTTTTTGCTTCATCTCTTCCCTTCTCTTAGCGGGGTCTTGTGATTTTGTTTTGAAATCTTTCTTTTCTTCATTCAATCTCTAGTTCAAAATGGTAATGGGACCTAGAAACACTTTGTTTTATGTGTGTCAATCATACCTTTGAGAGCATCAATCATACTCTTGTCTTTGGATTCTTTGCTGCAATTTTTCAGCAGTGATGTATGTAGCACATATATTAGAAAAATGTTACAAAGTACACCTAATGTGCATGGTGCTCACATCTCCAATATCTTGTTACTTGGCCATGCAGACCCTTATCATCTCAATGTGTTGCAGCACGAAAATTGGAAGTTAGGGGTACTTTGAGTTTCTGTAGGGGTTATGGTTGTAGTTGGAAAATTGTTTTACTGTTATTATTTTATAATCGCTGCCTCTGCCTCTACTGCTCATTGGCTTCTAGCTTTCTTCAACGAGGGAAGATCAAGGAAATTGACAATTTTAAGACTTGTTATTACAATTGGTGAAGATTATTGTATATATTGTAGGTCTTGTATACTGTATGGATTACTTGGAGAAGAACATTGATTGGCTGGAGTCCAAATTGAAGCCACTTCTTAAAGGTTGTGTATTATGTTTGCGTTTATGTTTCAATGCACTTTATCAACATGGCACAACATGTAAATGCTTTGTATAATATAACATTTCTTCTAGTGATTAAAATGCAATGTCTTATGGTGCAGAACATTATCTGCTTTTTGATTTTCCTGGCCAAGTCGAGCTATTTTTCCTGCATTCAAATGCAAAAAATGTTATTATGAAACTAATGAAGAAGTTTGATCTTAGGGTACGCTCTGTTACACTGCAGTCTTTATATTATTTTAGGTCTCCCTTTCTTTTTACTAATTATCTGAATCGTATTTTTAATAACTCTGATGCAGCTCACTGCGGTGCATTTGATTGATGCACATCTCTGCAGTGATCCTGGGAAATATATAAGTGCTTTGCTACTGTCGTTGTCAACAATGCTTCATTTGGAGCTTCCTCATATAAATGTTCTTTCAAAGATTGATCTGATTGAAAGCTATGGAAAATTAGGTATTGGATATCTCCCACTGCATTCTACTAATTGCTGGAAAACCCTTTCCATGTTAATTTCTGCCTTGTTGCAGCTTTAAACCTGGAATACTTTACTGAAGTGCAAGATTTATCATACTTGCAACACTTACTTGATCAAGATCCTCGTGCTGCCACATACAGGTGCACCAAAGTTTTTCACTGTGGAAATTATTTTCATATAGACTATGGTCACTTGTTTAGAAGATAGAGTTACTCTACACTTTCTTTTGGTACTTTATTTTTAAATGTCTTAACCTTCTTAAAATATGCTGATTTCTTTGATTTTTGTTTGTTGTTAGCAATCTTCTTACTAGCTTTTCATGAGGGAAACCTATCAGAATAAGATGCTTTTGCAATGTTGGCTATTAGTTATCACCTTCTTATGACATAAATGAGCTTGGTTCCTTGCAATAGCAGCCTGAAAAAACAACAGCAACACTAAGTGGTTCCTTAGGAAATGGGTTTTGGGTGGTCTAATTACCTTTAGTCCTACTATAGATCAGGAAAGGTCTAAGATATAATTGTGACCAGTTAGCAGTTAGACTCTTTCTTTGCCCTTCAATGCAGATCTCATGCACATTATATCGGCAAACTATTAGACCCTGAATGTTCGAAAAGCTTGATTTATTAAGGTACATGATTCCAATTCTCTAACAGGTCATTTACATCAAAATGCTTGGTTATGCATTAACCAAGCTTTCCCTTCTCAGCAATTTTCAAACTTTTGGTTGTGCTTGGTTAAGCAACAAGCATTTTATCCTTTAATAGCAAAGAGCCAGCTATTAAGTAGACCTTCCTTTGGAATTCTTCCAGGTAATAGATTGTTTGGCAAAGACTCCTGGTGATCTGTTGCTTCTATTGTATTTGGCAATGCATTTTATATTCACGAATCATGATCTATCCAAAAAGATATGAAACGGATGGATTTCCATGAGAATGAGGCTCTCGATCGCAGGGGATGGAGGAGGAAAATCTATGTGGGTGACTACCTGTAATATTTACTTTTGGTTCATGTAGCCGACTTGATGCATATTCAATAGCATCAGTATAATTTATTTATTACTATCTTATTTTATTTTATACAATAGTTGGTTTTGCAAGAGAGTGAGGTTCTCGATCCTAGAGAGTGGAGGAGGAAAATCTATGTGGATGACCTCCCGGAATAATCACTTTTGGTTCATGTTAGCCGACCCCTCATATGGGATTAAGGCTTTGATTAATTGATTGATTTTATTTTGTTGAGTCGTCTGTTAATCGCGAGATTGAGATACGTAAGTCCGAAAGTTACTCTTGATTGATAAAATTAGGAGTTTGCTAGGATATTATTATCTTGATAGTAGACTAAGATATTAGGTTGTTACGATATAATATCTTGATATTAGATTAAGACAATTTTTTAAGATAGGATTAATTTTTAGGAAGTTATCTTTTATTTGTTATAGCTTTTCTTGATTGGCAAGGAATTGTTACCTATAAGTACTTTAAGAGTCAATGAATACAATTAGTTTTGTAGTTGAAGCTATTAAGGTTTATCCAATAGTTTTTTTATTTATTTATTCAATTAAATTTTTCACAATAAAATAATTAGAACCTTACTAGTGTTTGCCGACAGTTTGTTGATAAATTATCTCACGCAATAACATCAATTGGCGCTAGAAGGAAATATTGTGATCCATCGACGATCTCGCAATGGTAAATAATGGTGAGCCGCCACGAGTTGAAGCCCTCCTTGCATGGCTGGAGCAACTTGAATTGCGCAACATCCAATACGGTCACATATCATGAAGCTCCTCGTTTGTTGCCTTTTCACTCCAACTAAGGCCGAACCAAACTCGAAAAAATATGACTTAAAGATGGGTGAATCACTAGAATTTGAAGGAACCAAGGACCTTGAAGTCTAACTTAATTGGTCTCGGCGCATGGATCATATTTTCGATCATAAAAATCTTGACAACGGTCAACAATTTTCGCAATTTTAAGATTGTTCGACTTTGTTTTTACCTGGTACGAGAACCTTTAATCACAACGTCTGAGAGACCAAAAGGAAAAAATTACAACTTGGAACTCCCTAAAATCGAAGATGCACAAGCGTTTTATGCCTAAATTGTATAAACAAAAATTATTCGTCAAGATTAATTCATTAAAGCAAAATTCATTGTCGGTAGAGCAGTATGTGGCTGAATTTGAGAAGTTGTATTTGGCTTGTGGTTGTCGTGAAGACGAAGACCAAAAGTGTGCCAAAGTTGTATTCGTTGTTCGTATGAGACATTTGATGATCTTTGTTTGCTTGATCCAACAGTGGAATGACAATTTAYTGAGTGCAAGGAGTCCTTGGTTGGTACCTCTTCCTCAACTAAGGTTTCGGACTCACCTAACACATCACATGCCACATCACACGATAAGCATACCCCTAGTGTCAAGGCTGCCTCCAACACGATGCAAAACTGAGTGTGTTTTTTGTTGTAAGGGTTATGGGCATATGTAACTGATCATCTTTCATTATTATCACAACTTCATGAAGAGGAGCAAACTCGTACTTGCTCTTCGCCACTAGCCCATGCCTTCAAAGGGAAGGGGAGGATGTTAAGGACTTCACGAGTGTTCATGAAGTCTTTCCCATGCTGTCTCCCGAATCCGATGATGGCAAGTGTTAGTACTTCAACCACTACCACCGCAACCTACGATTATCATAGAGGAAACAACTATCAAAACCTAAGACAAGGTCAAGGAGGGAGACGTGGTTGGTACTATAGCAGCTAGTTCTGGTCATCTACGACAGTAAGAGTCCAAGAAGATGTAGAAGAGGGGTCATAATCTATAGGCTCTGCATCACAAGGCTCCATTTAGTGTTAGGTGATTATGTGTGGCTTTCCATAGATGCAAAACAAGCCTACAATGGTTCAAATTGGAACACCACTACTATAAAAGAAGGTTCGTTTAAGATTGTTCATCATGCTAATTTCGATACCTATCACGTTTTACTATGCAAGGGATTTGTGTTTCTTTCAAAACTAAGGTTGATTTCAAGAGAGGGAGTTTGATGCGTATCCAATAGCATTTGTATAATTTATTTAGTATTATTTTATTTTTATTTTGTTGACTCTATTAATCGCGAGATTGAGATACCTCGGTTCAAAAGGTACGCGTGATTGATAGAATTAGGAGTTTGTTAGGTTGTTAGGATATTATTTTCTTGATATTAGATTAAGGTAATCTTTCAAGGTAGGATTAGATTAGTTTTTAGGAAGTTATCTTTTATTTGTTATGTCTTTTCTTATTGTTATCTATAAATATTTTAAGAGTCAATGAATAAAATTAGTTTTGTATTTTGAATTAATTAAGTAGCGTTGCTATTGTGTTCACTTCTCATAAGGTTGAAACTGAGTGAAACTCCTTGTAGTTGAGGCTYTKATGGTTTTTATCCAAAAGTTTTTATTATTTATTCAATTAAATCTTCCATAATTAAATAATTAGAACCTCATTAGTGTTTGCGTATAGTTTGGAGATAAATTATCTCACGCAACCAGACCCCACCTATGAATCATGATTGATTGAATCATGATCTCTCTAGTGCCTTCAAGGGTTGTCCTCATACACTTGAAACCCATTTCTGATCAAATTTGAATATCCTGTCATTCATCTCAAAAGTCCTTGTTGATTGATGACACCATACTGAAACAGACATTTCTATATAAGCTCTAAGTCTCTCTTGGCAGTATATGAATAAGACATAAAAATAACCCGTGGCATATTTACCTCAAGAGTAATAGAGTTGTCATTGTTAAGGTTCTCAGGCTTCTCAATCCCTCCTAATGCAACATCGAATTCCCCTCGGGTTTCTCATTTTTTGTTTGAGTTTCTGTATTACAATTGGACCAGTCTTCGGTGAGCCAGTGAAGCTGTGTATCCTTAGAATTTCTGCAATTGCTGAATAAGGTCTCATGAATTGTTTAATCGCATGTTAAGTAGATCTCAGTGTCATTTTCTCCACCTGTTTATTTATACAAGACCATGTAGGGTATCACTTTGTGTGTGTTCACTTTTATTTTGGTGGTTATGTTTAAGCCGTTCTTTGGAGCAGTATTCAAAGGCTGGAAAGAGCACAAGCTGTCAAAATAAAATTGTTCTTTCTTTCTGTATCTGCAACTTTGCATTTCGCCATATTTTCTGATATCCCTAAGAAAGATTCCCCTTGAGCCTCCAACAAGTCATGTTGATATTGTTTCACAGTTTATGCTTTCAAAAGTTTTTTGGTAGAGGCTTGCGCTATTTCCTACTAACTTGAAGACATTGAACAAATCCCAACTAATGTTGATGAGGGAGGCATCTATTCTGCTGATTGTTCATCTGTCTCTACCGAGGCTTCTTTTTGGAATGAGGGTAATGTATTAAGTGGTGATAAAAGTCAAACTTGAGAAAACTAAGGTATTTAGAGGTCTTAATAAGGAGATGAAATGGTGGTGAAGAGTATAAAGTGGTGTAGGAAAATGGAAGATAGAGGGCATTAGGGGAACTATTACCCATTATGGGAGATAATAGTTATCCACCACCACAATGTGGTAACATAATATCCTCATTTTGGGGGCAATAATAACTCTCTCTCTCTCTCTCTCTCTCCCCCTCCCTCTATCTCTATCTCTCTATCACCAAAAAATCTCATTATTCCTTGATCACCATCTTAGCCCACTTTTTTTCTTCTTAGTTTGGCTTTTTTTAGCGCTTTAATACATGACCCCCCATTTCAAGCGTGGCCTTGTGTGAGTTTGTCTAGACCTGTTAATTCTTAACCCCCTTTATTAATGTCAAGTGCTAACGTAAAATTTTCTGAGAGATTTTAATATATCTGCATCTCCAAGAATTTATGTCAGTTGGAAACTTTAATTTGAAAAATAAATAAAAATCCTAACATGGGAGATGTAGAGGGGAATCTACAAATTTACAAAGTCATGGCAAATTGTGCAAGGATTTGTTGAGAAAATACCATCATATTTGAATTTTGAAACTTCCTATAAGGATATAACTCTTTAATTACATACTCAAAACCTTCTTCAACCATTAAACCCTCTAAATATTGTTATCTAATCAAAATTTAAGCTTAAGCTTTGACAGAGTTTTACTGAGGTTTGCTTTAGAGGACTACAGAAGCAATAATTACAGTATTTGAACCATAAATACAAGGAAACCAGAGCGAACGCAATCTCTAAGATTTGTTAATAGTGCCATATCTCAATGGGGCTGGTTGCATTTTGTGTAAGTTTCCGACTTTTTTTTTCAAGTACAGGGAAAGGGGTTCCTTTTGGGAATATGTGGCTATGTAATTTGAAATATTTAAATTCTCGTTGATTACCGAGTACTTGGGAGAATAGGGGCAGAGTAGTTTAAAAGATACACTCTTCCTAAATAGTCTAAGAATTAATGATGGATGACTGTACACTGTGTGCAGTATCTTCGGTGAGCTCAAAAACATGTATCCTAAATCTCTGATTCTGTCTTTTTTAAGCTCTGAAGGGGTTCACTTGTTTTATTTTTGTGTCTTAGTTGTTAATAACTAGCTGTCAAAGGACTTATGTTATGAAGCTGATGTAGTTTTTGTTTTTTTCATTCAACGAGAAGGGAGATGCCTTTTTATTATAATACCCAATGCAGGTTCGTATGTTTGATCAGGATGGATAGTTAGAACTTAAAATAATGGGATTACAATTGAAAGGGGGTGCTTGTGCTTATATTTTGGGTTATGCTAGCGCCTATCATACAGATTTCTGAGAGCTATAGGACCGGGTGGTATCCAGCTGGTTTACTTTAATTCTGTTTTGCATGACCTTGGTTACCCAACTCCCACACGGGTACAACACACCCGTGCTTTTGGCCCAACATGAAGTGTCTAGGTGTCCTACACTTCTACCAATGTCTGAGTCCAAGTAACATACCTTTAGTTTGCCTATAAACTTGTTCAGTTCAACCTTTTAATCTAAAGTAGATTATTCATTCTTTTGCATTGTTGATTGTCTAATGCAGGAAGCTAACCAAGGCAATATGCGAGGTTGTAGAGGATTTTAGTCTTGTCAATTTCTCAACCTTAGACATACAGGCATGATTTTTTTTTTTTTATAACCCTTTTGTTTTAATGTACTGTTTTGCTTTGGTATTGAATGTGTTTCTCTCTGCCTCTGGCATCATTAGGACAAGGAAAGTGTTGGAAACCTTGTGAGATTGATTGACAAGACCAATGGATATATCTTTGCTAGCATTGACGCAAGTGCAGTGGAATTCAGCAAAATTGCAGTTCGCCAAACTGATTGGGATTATTACAAATATCCTTTTATTTTTCTTGGGATGTTTTGCTCAAATGTTGATTGTAGATTTCATTGGTTGGAGTCCTTGGAGATAAAAATGCTTCGTAAAGTGGAGTTGAATTTTGACGCTATTCATAAATATTGCTAATGCTAGATGAATTTTGTTTTGCTTAACTCACTATTCCACAGCTGCCGCTGTACAAGAGAAGTATATGAAGGATGACGAACCTGATGATGATTCCAATGCTTAGGAAAGCTTGCATATTCAACTGTTGGAAATTCTGAGTTTCTTATCAGAAAGCAAATTGAAGCATAGTTGCTGATAGTTAGGCTGTTCTGAATCATACTCACTGCAAGGCTAGTTTGCAATGTAACGTTTGTATATTGTTGTGGAACATTGTCGTAAATTTTGTAGGATTGAGACCTAGCTTCATCGCATAATTTTTGAAGGCTTATGTTCCATGGATTCTCATACTCATTTTTGACTTGAGTACACATCCGAATGGACCGAATTAATTGTTCGACAATCTATTCCTTGTCAGTGTTACAGGGGAGGGGAGGGGGAGTATGAGGATTCAAATCCTTGACCACTAGGATCAAAGGTGGATTTAGAGCCACTTGTCACGGAGTGGCACATCTCCCACAAATGCTTGCGCGTAAGGCATTTTCTCGGCATGGAAGGGTTAGGGTTATGGAACGAAGAATGCTACTTGGGAATGATGGTCAAGTAGAAAGGACTAGAATGTTTTGGAAAGATCTTGAAGACTCTAGAAGGTTCTAGAATATTATGGAATGTGGTGGTGGAAGATTCTAGAGAGGGAGACTGTAGAATGTTCCTGAGAAGTCTTGTMGAAATGTTCTAGAGATAATGTATCTAGAACGTTCCAAAGTGTTCTAGGGTGKTAGTCTCTAGAATACTCATGTGTTCTCTTGTACATACTTAGAATGTTTCTAGGTTGTTCTATAATGTACATGAGAATTGTAAAGGTGTAGAGAGTTCTAGATAGGTGTAGTCTAGAACCCTCCATTTGAGGAGGTTAGCATAATTCTAGAAATTAGGGGCATTGTAAATGGTTGCCTATAAATAGGCACCTTGAGGCATTTGTACAAAAGAATTGGAGAAGACATCATTGCATACTTTTTTTGTGTGCAATACAAATTATCATTCTCTTAAATACTTGTGTTCTTTTCTAATCAATTACTTAGCCACTTTAAGTGTGCTCGACATTAAGGCAAGGGGTTGCCACTTGGGTTTGGAAGTGCTACGAGCTAAAGGGACTTGCTCTACGTACTAACCTTATACGTCAAGGGGACGTATACTTGGGAGCTAGGCACAAGGGTTGTGRCTTGCTAWGTGTGGGATTTCATAGGCACAAGGTTAAGTGCTAAGGTTAAAGGAAGCCTGACTCATCTTGCGATGGACTGCAAGTGGGTGGCACGCATAGCTTGACTACCTTTGCGTGAGTCAAAAAGTCGGCACGTGACACACTGCTCCAAACCCCTTCCTCCGTGCTTTATTAATATGGGACAACATTAACATTAGCTTCCAAGTCTTTCAATTTCAATATAACAAATAAATTAAATTTGAGGTGGTTAAGCGTGCCTATTGTACAATTGGGAGTGTCTTAAGACTTTTCACACTTGATTCTATGAATTGTTCATGATATTTACTTTTAAATTAGGAAAATTTTATGTAAATAATTTGAACTTTTATCGGTCTTCCCAAAATAATCTCTACTGAACTTATTCCAAAAATAAACCCAARTTAGCATACCATCTTCCCATATTGCACCCGATGAAATATTAACCTATTGCTTTAGGTTATCTAGTAGGGTTTTTTTAAATTGAATAAACCACCCACCACCCTCTACACACCATTAGCCACCACCAGCCACAACCCACCACCCTATGCACACCACCGCCAGAACCACCACGCAACGCCTAAACACCCTCGCACACCTATCCTCCACCATTGCTGCCACTTCAAAACCAAAATCGAAAATCAAAATCAAAAACAAAATCAAAATCAAAATGGAAATTCACAATCAAAATTGAAATCAAAATCAAAATTAAAATTTGCAAATCATTCACAAAATCATTCCCAAATTCGAATTGACGGTGGTTGGTCTTTGGTGTTGTGGCGTGTTTCGAAGGGTTAGGTGGTGTTTTTGAAGGGGTGGATGGCGTTTCGRACGGTTGAGTGGCATTTTCGAACGATTGGGTGGCGTTATCGAACAGTGTGGGTGGTGTTTCGAGGGTGAATGGTGTTTTCGAGGGTGAGGCAAAGGTCGGGCTAGTGTTTCGAGGGTCGTTGGTGGTGGGGCGAAGATGGGGGTGATGTTTGTGGGGTGTAGGTGGGGCTGGATCGTGGGTGAGAGTGGGTGGGGGTAGAGGAGGTTTTGGGTTTTGAGTGGCTGAAGGGGTTTTGGGTGGATGGTTTTTTTTTTTWAACAAACTAATATAAAATCTTGACCTGTTTAGCAGGTCACAAGTCATCGGGTGCAATATGGGAAGATGATATGCTAAGTTGGGTTTATTTTGGGAATAAGTTCAGTAGGGATTATTCTGGGAAGACCGATAAAAGTTCGGATTATTTACGAAAATTTTTCTAAATAGTGACTCATATGATATTTCAAAATTGCAATTTTAGTAAACTTTATATTCTCATGTCCTTGAAAAATTATAAAAGTACATTTGTTAAGATGAAAATGAAATTAAGGTATACTTAATTGAGACAAAACAACCGTGTACATCGTGGAAAATTGGCATARCTATTATACAATTGGGAGTACACATACACATGTAAGTGTATTAGGATTTTTTGGTACATGAGAAAATTTATTACCAAAGTGTAACAGTACAAATCAAGTCTCCACTTTATATTCCCCCATCTTTTAGGGAGGGTGGAGAATACAAAGCATCCAAGAGACCAAGACCATACAACAACAACCCCTAGGCTTAGACAGGTCCCAAGCTCACAAAACAAGAAGAGCAATTAAGCTCTAGAAGCCACACGAAAATCAATAAGACTCACAACATGCTCAACTGAGTTATGCTCCTGTCTAAAAATTACAAAATTCCTATTGCACCACAGAGCATAAATGCACTCAGTAAAACATCTAACATAAGAACAACTAGCATGATCAGTTTTCTTAGCAGCTTTCAAAGCTATAGTCACCTCTTCTGCCCAAGACAACACTGTCTTAACAAACCCATAATGACGAAGCACAATACTCCACACCTACAAAGAAAAGGGACAATAAAAAAGAGGTGGGAGACAGACTCATCAGCCAGATGACACATTTCACAACCAGTAGAAACAGAGAGATTTCACTTTTGAAGATTGTCTGCAGTTCGCAATCTATCAACAAGGGCCAACCAAAGAATAAAAACACTTTTAGGACTAGCACCATTGTTACAGATAAGTCTCCTCCAARTGACTTTAGGATCTTTGGGCCGAATATAAGAATAAAGCTGACGAGTGGAAAGCTTTCCCCGATAAAAGAGGCCCATCCTCCACAACTATCAATCAACTCCCTTTTGCCCAGAATTTTTCGAAGTACCCAAAAACTATTAGCAGGAATTGGCATACTCCAAAGGTCTCGTTTCTTGACATAGTAGGTGTGAACCCACCTCACCCAGAGCTTGTCCTCTTTATGAGCTAGGTCCCATAAAAGTTTTGCAATAGTAACCTGATTCCATAGACTTAAAAGGATAATGTTCAACCACCCGAAACTCTAGGAAGGGAAAGGTGACTCCAAACAACAAGGGCTTTCTTTGAGGGACTAAATTTCCCAGTCCATAAGAAAAGCCTACACATAGACTCAATCTCCTTGATGACTTTCTTAGGCAACACAAAGATTTGTGCCCAATAAGTCTGCATACTAAAAACCACGCCCCTAATAAGCCGCAACCGCCCTGCATAAGAAAGGAACCTTGTAATCCAACACCTAATTCGGTCAGTGATCTTCTCAATGAGGCTCTTGCAATCAGTATAACAAAGCTTCTTGGAAGAGAGGGGGACTCCCAAGTACCTAAAAGGCAGAGAGCCAATAGGCATACCAACAGCAGAACTAATAGATAGTTGAGCAGAACTAATAGATAGTTGATCCTCCTAAGAAGTGCCACCAAGATAGAGATCACTCTTTGTCAAATTGGCCACCAATCCTGAAGTGTGTGAAAATTTAGTAAAAGCTTGATACTGGAGTTGAATAGAATCAATATCTGCCCTAGAGAAAAGAAGTAAATCATCCGCAAACATCGGGTGAGTTATTCCCAGTTTTTCACATCTAGGATGAAAGTTGAAATTAGGATCCTAGGCCATTACTTTGAGACATCGAGAAAGGTACTCCATCCCTGAGGCAAAGAGAAAAGGGGACATAGMATCACCCCGCCTTAGACCCTTCTGGGCTCGAAAAGGAACTGAAGGAAAACCATTTATCAACACAGAAAAGGTAACAGAAGAAATACAAGCCATGACCCACTGGACAAATAAAGCAGGGAACCCAAGACCAGAGAGAACAGAAGCCAAGAAGTTCCAATCAACTGAATCATACGCTTTCCTCAAGTCTACTTTAAGAATACATCGTGGAGTGAGATGCTTCCTACACAACAAGAAAATTTGATTTGGCCGACCGACATCACTGACCGTATTTTGATCAGTAACAGTGTTTACCGACCGAATTTCAGTCGGTGAGGTCGGTCGCATTAAGGATCGTTAGTAAAAAATATCACCGACCGAATTTCGATCGGTGACTTTTCACCGACAGATTTACCGACCGATTATTAAAGGGAGTAGAATTGGAGGGAAAATGAAATTACCGACCGAATTTCGGTCGGTAATACCGACTGAAGTGGAATCAGTCGGTATTACCGACCGAAATTTGGTCGGTAATTTCAGTTTCCCTCCAAAAAATTTTGGAGGCAATCAACATTTATCGGGACCGAATTTCGGTCAGTAAATTTATTTTGCGGCAAAAAATACTTTTACCGACCGCTGGTCGGTCGGTAATTTCGTAGGAGGAACTAAAAAAATACAGCAGTGCATATAATGCACTGCTTGGTTCTGTTCCCAAATTTTTTATATCATTCAAAAATCATAATAAATTGGTGGTAAAGTACACTAATCATTCAGCACCTTGTAATTCAAAAATCATAATTATACATGTCACTACACTACACACTACAACCTCTTCAAGATTTACATAATGAGGACGATAAAAATTTCTCAAAACCGCAGAAAACCAATATAGCTCGGCAATAACCTTGAATATATGCATTTGCAAACCCCAAGTATGCTTCGGTAGCAACCTGWCGTTCAGAAACATCTCTGGCTTCAGCTACAGATATGATTGAAAATTTAAATACAAGCAATTTAGGGAGACTGACCTTCCAATAAAAGTGGGGACTGTGAATTCTAACAGCGACAGTCAAAGGACATAATTTTTGTGAGCCCTCAAAGGTCAGTATAGAACCACCATCCTTTAGAAAACTGTTGTATTTTAGGCGCAAGCTGTCAGAAAAAGAAACATAATACAGGAAAATATACGAAGTAACAACACAAGTGCTGAAGTGCACAACCATCTATACTCCTAAGTCTCAGAAGAATGTTAGGAGATTGTAGCATGCTAAAAGAGTAAGCCACCATATTTCTAGCAACGTTAAATAAAAGAGTGTAAAATGAAGCAAGAAATATGTTCACATTTTAAAAATTGTAGAAGATGCACATAAATCAAAATAAGTTCATTTATCGATAATATTTCTGAACTTTACAATGTCAAAATGAACGAAGCACAACAAAGTACTCAGGTGCATGATATATGAAGAGGTAGACTTACATCAACTTGCCAACAGACACAAACCGGCCAAGGAATTTTGTCACAGACAGGCGAGTTGCACCTTCTGTTAAAGAAGGCACCATCTATTTTGGGTATGGTAAAATGCTGAAGGTTTCTCCGAGCAAACCATGAGCAGCAATCTTACCAGCCTTCAATCAGGAACAATTTCAAAGCAGTTAGAAAAGCAGAAAGGATAACAACCATAAGTGTCTGCAGAACTCCCACCAGTTTTTRGAAAGGAATTTTTATGCAGAAAAGTACTTTCTACATGCATCTTTGTTAAAACATACCACGGATAAACATTTTGCACCGATTACCTTTCATAAAATTTGTCAAAAATAATTGCACTTATGCTGAGTAAAATTCTATAAAAAGAAATAAAATTGTTGAAAATTTTGGTACGGAAAAAGATATAAACTATACCGTAATTGATCACTATTTTACTCTTTAGAACCAAGAAGATGATTAAAACTTAGAAGAACAATTATAACCTTTTTTTTATTGTTAAACTTAGAAGAAGAAGCCGAAATATAAGGTTATCAATAAATTTATTTTAAGAATACCAAGTACAATCTCTGATTGCCAATGTCCAAAACTCCAAATTATCCGATCATCTTTAGGAATTGCAGGACTTACAGTAGCAGAAAGAGAGAATTGAAGTGGATCGCGCAAATGATGGACTTACTAACCTTTAGTTTTCTAAGAACGATTTTTTCCAGCATCTTAGAGTTTTGCCATAGTGTACTCCAATGTTTTCAAGGTGTTCCACACTGTATTAAATGAAATTAAAGTCAATATTACATTCAACCAACTGATTTTGTTATTCTTGCTGACTATCTATGCAGTGCACAAAATAATATAGATTTCAAATGTTGCACTTACTTGAGTGTTGATGCAGCAGACATAGCTGATGTTATTTGGCTTAAAGAAGGTAAACATCCACCTGGGAAAATGTATTCCTTAATAAAACCCAGGACTTTTCGGAACTCATCGTAGCATCTATCTAGTACAGTTACGGTCTTGAAAAAAAACAAGACGACCACAATATCTATTAGCAAGTATATCATAATTACATGAAATAAGCAAACACTTCATCATCAGAAAAGATTTTAGAACATAATCGTCTGTCAAGAAAACCAATGCAAATTGAACTTGTACAACTTTGCACGTAAAATGACACAGCAAGAGCAATAGGAATTTAGGAATGTTCAAATAAGAAATGAATTTAGAAGACATGAACAGAGAACTATTTTGACGATTTATGCTTAAAAACCTCAAGCCCTAAAGCAACCAATGACCATTTGGAATAGAAGTAGTATGGACTATGTTACCCGGACTCTTCAGTTTAGATGAGTATCACCACGAAATGAGGCACTAATAAGTGGAACTCTAATTTTGCACTTTGTTTGGGATTACTTCACATTGTCTCAAATATATTTAAGGAGAAGATACAGTTTAACCAAATGAACGAATAATTGAAAAAAATAATATGGACCATTTGGATCACTTAGCGTCATTTAATTATGATCTTTTGGCACATTGGAAGTCTTGACATACCGCATCATACATGAGTATTGGCTAATGATTTCCGCCCTCCTCTGTCTCTCTCAAACACTTGAACAGTAAAAGTTGTCACTATTCACGTGAGAGTGAGAGTAAGACGGAAACCAACACTTGTGAGTTAAGTATAAAAAGGGACAAATTTTCAGACATGTAATCTGTAATTCAAGATGGAGGACTTAAACCTCAATAAATGCTTCTCATTACCTGGAGAACAAGAAGTCCATCAGTTGCCAAAAGGGTATCACAGCACCGGAAACAATCCTCCATGAATTCATGTCCAACAGCTTCTACCATCTCATTGTACCATAACAAGTCAGCAACAACGCAAGGAAGAAWTTGCAGCCATTTAGAGTATGAAGGAAATGGAGTTTACCAGGAGATAATTTTATCATATTTGTGGACATCTTGCAGCTGTCGGTAATCACAGAGAAGAAACCTCATGCGATTAGGAATTAGGAATGCCAAAAAAGCATAAGCCTTCTGCATATGAATTAGGATTTTTTTTTTAAAAAAAGAAAGAAGCATCATACTTTTTCAACTAGGAGGGAGATTTTTCTCTCTTGCGCAATCTTTAAGTCTTCATTTTCAGACTGCAAGGTATCAAGGAATCATGGAATAGGTGAGTTAGCAACATCAGATAAAATGTTATTGTTCTTTAAAGATTAATGAAAATTAAGAAAAATATTGTTATGGCATAGAAGATCATTACTTACCTTAAAGATAGCACTAGAATATGTCATGGTCTCATCCAAGAAGAGGGAAAACATTTTGTTACTCTGTACAGAAAATAATAATAATAAGGAAATGTTAGAAGCAGATAGTATCAACCACACATTTTCCCATGCTAAAATTAATGGAGGAAATCATTCAACAAGCCTGTAAATTTCATTAGTTGAATGCAGTTCTAAACTTAATTGCTGCCTATCAAATAGGGGAGTAAAAAGAACACACCAAGTCATAATGATAGCATCACAGAACTGCAAATCCGACTTCAGAGCTCAAAACCAAAAAGACCAACAAAATATCAGCTCCCAAATTTAAGAGCAAAAACATAATACAACATGAAACACTAAATCTTGCTTCACTCAAATGCCCAAAAATGAAATTAGGAATAGAAATGAAAGACAACCCTAAAACTTAAGTTCACCCAATTACTCAAACCTAAAACAAATATAAAAATGGACGATACACTAATCTTTCACTGACACAAAAATGAACACAAAGATAAAAATCAACAAAGAACGTAAATTCAAACCTAAAAAAAGTCCTAAAATATCCCCAAAAAATCCCAACYAATAATCAATACCAAAAAACTCAACAAATTCAAACTTTTTTCAAATACCCATCTTTAATTTAGTCATTACTGACCGTTAATTTAGTCGGTAAATAACATCGATCGATTTCGGTCGGTATTACCGACCTATTTATTTGCGGTCGGTAATTTCGGTCGGCCTTAGGCGAATTTCTAGTAGTGCTACCATAGCCTTTAATCAACTCTGTAGCCAACAGGATAATCTGCAATGTGTTTCCCTGGAATAAATCCTGCGTGAGCCTTACAAACCACCTGATCAACAATCAAAGCAAGCCTCGTAGTAAGAATTTTGGAAATAATCTTGTACAGAACAGTACAACAGGCAATAGGCCTGTATTCTGCAGCAGAAGAAGGGGACTCCACTTTCGGGACAAGAGTAATGGAAGTACAATTCCATTGTGGAAGCATTGTGCCAGTCTTGAAAAAATAGAGCACGTCACTAAACACATCTGCTTTGATAAGATGCRAAGACTTTTTGAAGAAGTAAGAATTAAACCCATTCACACCAGGGGCTTTGGAATCATCAATAGCCTTTAAAGCCAGTTCAATTTCCTCATGAGTAACAGGCCTAATCAAAGATTCTTTTACCTCATCAGACAATACAGGGCCATGTCTCAACACAYCAGTATCCACTACAACCAGTTCAAAATGCTTAGTCCCTAGAAGAGCTTTGTAAAAGTCAAGAATTTCAGCTTGGATATCATCCGGATGTGTAAGAATATCTCCAGAACTTGTGCTAAGATGTATCAATTTGTTCCGGTTCTGATGAAGCTTCATAGCAGCAAAGAAATAGTGGCTATTAGAGTCACCCAACTGRAACCAGGTAGCCCGCGCTTTTAACCTCAAGATGCTTTCAGAAACATGAATCCAGTGTTTTAGCTCAGACATACAATGCTTCTCCTTCACATGAAAATTCTACCAGTTACTATTCATACGTTTCCCAATATATGTTTTCTATTGTTTCTATCTTTGCTTAAATATTTGTATAAAATGTAACGATTGAATATTAATAATCAACTAATTAACACGAATAGAACAAGACCCTACATGAATATTATTTATTCTTATACATTAGTCGTTATTTACAAGATTCTATTCACATGTGAATAGTTAAAAAAAACWAGCACTTTCCCAAAAATGTCAATACTTTGTGCGATTCCATAAATACTGTCCTACTTTTTATATTTCCCTAAATGTCGTCCACGTCATCGATCTAATTCCTATTTTTTTCCGGTTTTTACCCAAAATCGCCATTGAAATTGGCGATTTCAATAGAGAAACCGGCACAATCGTTGTTATCTGATAAATAGTCGTCAATTGAATTGGCGGTTTATTGGTTAATTCAACTACATCAAAACCACGATGGAATCCCCAATTCAAACACCATTATCAAAAATATGAAAACACATCTCATTTCCCACCCTCAACTCTTCTATCTCGCTGTCACATGTGACGTTTCATTGTGTCGTCATTGCCGTCTATCGGAGCATTATTGTCGCCTACGCCGCTTCATTTGCACCGCCGTCAACTCTCCTCTCTCAACCCTATTTCTCGAATTTCGCTTTAAATAAYGTTCGTTTCATACCCTTTTTTCACAATTAGTTCAATTAAAAATGCAGTATTGTTGTTTCTGATTTATGGTATGATTTTATGCAATTTGAATTGGTATGATTTTCCCAATTAATTGGTTTATTCATTGAAAAGAAATTGGGGAAGCAATGTTGTWTGTGTTTCTGTATATGAAATATTYGGAGTAATATGCATTTTGTTTGATACATTCTTATGTATATGAAAACAATTAAGTGCTGCAATATATATGCATGCGAATGGTTTTTTTTATTTTATTTATATTTTACTTTTCACAAAACRGCCAACTTAGATGGCGGTTTTCTAGGAATAAAACCGCTGATTTAGTTGGCGGTTTAGGTAACAAAACCGCCAATTCATTTGGCGGTTTTAAGCTTCCAGTCTCGCTAACTCAAATGGCGACTTTCGCGCAAATCGAAGAAAAAAAATTAACTTGAACCGAACCGATGACGTGGACGGTAATCTTAGAATTATAATTATTGTAACCTTAGTTTATGAATTGGAATTCTTCCCAACATTATTGTGGGAAGAGCTCAAAAAAAAAAATAAAAATAAATCATTGGCATGATCTTCATGAAACGGAGATAGTAGTAGGCATGTAAAAGCGCCCCATTTTTCTTAAACCCCATATTGAGTATTGATGTTTATTTTTTTTATTTGCGTTTGTTATTGTACAGTGTATCTGCTTTGTATTTTGTATTGTATATATGTACATTGTATTATGTATTGTATTGTATACGTCAAAGTATTGTACGTATATAGCATTTTGTATTGTATAAGTCAAAGTATTATATAAGTATTGTATGTACTTTGTATTGTATACATAAAAGATTATGTATAATGTCATGATTCAAGCACTATTCAAGACTAATATATGATTGAAGCAATATTGCCTAAATATGAGATACTAAATTAAGTATAGTTTTGGATTTTAAATTMTTTTTCTAAATATTTTAAAATTGATTAAAAATTTTATTTTCTGATTTTTAAACTATTTTTTCAGATTTTCAATATTAATTTTCGTATTTTAAATTTTTTTCCGATATTTATAAAGAATTTTCTTATTTTGGAAAAACATTTTTTTGTTTTTTTTAAAAAATAAAGAGTTAAATCATTATTTTCATATTTTTAATAATGATTTTATGATTTAAAAAAATTATAATTAGGATTTTTAAAAATTATTTATTAAATTATAAAAATTAAATTTCTTAATTGTTTCTGTTGTAGCCCTTAGCTCCTTAACAATATCACTTGTAGAGTTGTGGGGGTCTTGGTGGCTTCCGTCGATGCTACTCAAGCAGAGGTTTAACTAGCAAGATCGTTCGCTTCCTAATACGTCCTCGCACCTGCAAAAAGGTGAATAATCCTTATAGGATTATCTCACCAGATTATTCTCCCCTCCGATGCTTTAATAAGTATGTGTATAAGAGGGGGAAAGTAGGCAAGTAAATAAGAGTTTAGGGATTAGTCCTGACCAGTCTTGTGATTAGGGTGTTTTTCAATGATTAGCTTATGATCTTCACTACACCCATGAGGGGTATTTATAGAGTTTTGGATGGGACACTTGGCCAATAGTATAGTGCCAAGTATCACGATCTCATTCTCTGAAAAYGAAATTTCCCCCTCCCATGTAGGGTGTAGATTCGTTCGTATGTATTACTTAGGCCTTTGTAGACCATGGGACATAAATGACACGTGACTATTTCGTACATGTCATTATGGAGGCACGTGGCCTTACTTAGCTTGTCTTGTACGCACTAGGCCATTTAGACCTTGGGCACATCATTTGCCCCTAAAACCATCCCAATAAGGTTCCCTATTGGGATTGGTTTGCCKTATCGAAGAACACGTTGCTCGACAGGCTTAYCTTTTCCTTTATTTCAAAGCAATTCGTCGAGGCCGAGTGAACTTCACCGAGTCCAGATACTAGGCCGAGTCCGGGTGCCCATTCCTGATTCTTTAGTGTTGTTTGTATCTTAATTCATATAACAGGTGGGCTACCAACATCAAAGTAGGTCGAGTCTTCTTTGAAGCTTGTCCATCAAGGCTGCCTGGACCRGAGTTTGGGTCGCTGATGGCATAGCGACATCTCCCTTAGCGAAATGTGTTCTACCTTTTGTACCTTTTGATACTTCAACGTGTTAACTCCGCCTGGACCCAATTTTATTGGGTCGCAGGTGGTATACCGGCCTCTATTAGGTCCGATTGCATTTTGCGCTATATTTAACCTCAAACTTAAATGCCGCATGGACCCAAATTTGGGTCACATGTGGAATATCGACCTCAACGAGGTTCGAGTATATTTAGTACTAGTCTATTTAACACTTTAATTTTCAAAGCTGCCTAGACCCAATTTAGGTTGCAGGTGGTATACCGGCCTCTCATTGGGTCGAGTGATCTTAGCACTTAGTGCATTTGACACTTCAATTTTCAATGTCGCCTGGACCTAATTTTGGGTCACAAGTGGTATATCACTCCCTCTTAGGGTCGAGCGCTCGTAGCACTTTGTGCATTTAGCACTTCAATTTTCAATGCCGCTCGGACCCAAATTTGGGTCGCAGGTGGTAAACCGACCTCTCATAGGGTCGAGTGCTCTTAGCACTCTGTGCATTTAGCACTTTAATTTTCAATGCCGCTTGGACCCAATTTTGGGTAGCAGGTTGTATACCGGCCTCACATAGGGCCGAGTGCTCTTAGCACATTGTGCATTTAACACTTCAATTTCAATGCCGCTTGGACCCATTTTCGGGTCGTAAGTGGTATACCGGCCTCTCTTAGGACCAAGTTCTCTTAGCACTTCAACTTTCAATGTCGATTGGACCCAATTTTGGGTCGCAGATGGCATATCGGCCTCTCATTGGGCCAAATCAGTTGAGCCTTATTGAATGTATCCAACTGTTGTCTTGTAGCTTGAAACCAAAGTCGAGAGTTTTGTCGTTTTGTCCAGACTTTTTGAATAATTGCTTTTTCCCACTTAATATCCTTATAAATAGGGGGTTGAAGGAGAGATAAATTGATAGTTTATTTCTCAAATTCTCTGGCATCTCTCTTAAATTACACTTTCTCACTTTACTCTATCTCGTTTTCCTTTGATTTCTCTCTACCTAGCTTTCTCTCTCTTCATTTTCTTTCACTCATAAGTCTTCAAATTTCAAGCAACCTCTGGAGCCAACCGATCTTCCCACAAAGTCGTCTTTAACATGTATAATTTTTATTCTTTTTCCATAATTAATAATTTCTTCGGCTTTCTCCTTTGTCCAATTCTTTTATTAATAAAGCGAATGTTAGAGGCATCTTGGAGCCTAGGCCAACATCTATTGGGTTTGTGGGTACCCAAGAGTTGTCTTCGTTCATTAAATAACAAGTCATCTCTCCCTATTTATTTTCAGGGGAGAATGCTGAAAGTCAAAAGAATTGGCCGACTAATAAACAAGGACGAATCAGAGGGAAATGATCCCACTCTACAAATGGTACCCTATCAACCAACGGAGATAGAGCAACAATTTGTCGAGAATGACCCAATGCAAGAAGACAACGACACTAGTAGGAAAAAACACTTTTGCTGCTCTTCATTTGCTGCAAATTTAGTGATATGCAGCAAATAATACCATGATGGGCCTAAATATTATAATGAGATACTTATTTGCTGCATTATGTAGAAATCCGCATCAAATAATAGATAGTACAATATTTTATTTTCAATTTAATATTTTTTTTACAAGTTTGAAACTATAGTACTTCATATACGTACTCCTACTACCCATGAGTCCATTACCACGCATACTTCACTTTCATCTCTTCTCAATTTGTTGACCCTATGTTTTGATGATGACATAATAAACCAAAGAAGGCAAACATTTTAACCTTGTTTTCTAAGTGTGTTAAGGTCATGATTAATTYTGGAGAAATTGTTGAAGGAGTATTCGYCAAGTMCAAAGAATCATGRCAGACAAACAAGGAAGCAAGTCAAGAGTATTGCAGATCAATCAAGTAGCATGAGTTTGTTATTAGTTTGATTTGTTAAAGGAATTTGGGAATGGAACAAGGTTCAATATGAAAGGAACTAGGTTTAATATGATAATATAATAACGAGTTCCTTTGGAACGAGTTCCTTTGGAACGAGTTCGAACTAGATTAAATGTATTAATCTCCACTCCACGTAATAAGTATTAATTTGTGAGATTTAAAATTGATTAGTTAAGATAAAATTTGTTTATGAGTTTAAATATAATTTTTATCTTACAAAATTTATCAGAAGATATTTATTTTAAATGTTTTGAAATATCTTAAAACAAATTATTAAATCCCACTTTCTATCTACTGGCATAAACGTGGGAAGTGATAGAAGTTGAACTAGTTGGTTATTTCAGGAACACTGTAATGTGTTAGTGGGATCATGACTAAGTTCAGGAACACTATAGTGTTAGTGGGATCATGGATCGTGGTGGAGTGGTGAACACAGTTAGATTTCTTGGAGAAAAAGATTTTGAAAACTAAAATCACGCTTTAAGTGTTTGGAAAAATTGGACATCTGACTTAAACAATGAGCGTAATAGAGTTTTCTAAATCTATATCTAAGTCATTTTCCTTGTTCCTAAACCAAGTTCCTATCTAAGAGTTTAAATCATTCTGTAGTTTGGTTTTGGGGTAAGGGGGAATTGAGTGAATTTCCTGTAATCAGCTTTGAGTGAAGCTTGAGAGAGTATTGAGTTAGGCTTGAGTTAAGCCTGTGAGAGAGAAAGAGAAGACTTCGTGAAGTAAGTGAGTTTCACAGTTAGAGGAATTGTTGATTGGAACTTGAGTTTTAGTGGAACTCAGTTGGCCCGAGTCGTATGGATTGTAACAGAGTTGTTTGCCTATATTAGTGAAAGAGTTTGAGTTAAAACCCTAGTGGTCGAGGTTTTTTCTTCCTGATTGGGCCCAGGGAAGTTTTCCTCGTGCAAATCTCTTGTCTCTCCATTGTTCCTTTACAGTTTAAATTTTATTCGCAAAAATTTAATAGAACTCAGACTACAATTCACCCCCTTGTAGTATCCATCGACTCAACACAATTGAACCCAAACCCTACTTGCCAATTGCCTTATTCGATAACCAAACAACGACACCATCGCCGCACCGAAGCCGCTTTCGCATCTGCCAGCCCAACTTCCACCACCGCCGCCACCACTCTCAGCCATCGGAGCACTACTAATCCCCTACGAACTGATTAGGGATCTGCTGGCGACAAACGCAAACTAATTCACGACCACCACAACAACCCACGACA